>VWZP01009170.1:547882-635855 GCA_013396995.1 Dicaeum eximium
TCCCCGATCCCCGATTCCCGCTCCCCGATCCCCGCTCCCCGATCCCCGATCCCCGCTCCCCGCTCCCCGATCCGCTCCGGCGCTGCCGCACGATCGGCGCGGGCACGGCCCCCTGGCAGAGCAGCACAGGGTCTCAGGATACATTTATTTTTACATATGGTTGATTTATCTCAATAATTTCGTAATACTTCCTCCTCATCATGTCAATTTGGTCAAACCACTTCCATCTCAAAATATTATTAATGTCCATTTACATTTCACTTAGGAAACTGCTGCTTCCACTTTGTAGGATCATATTGGACCCATCCTTTCACTTTCAAACTTATCCTACTATTAATCAGTTCTCCTTTCTGGCTGTCATACTTTGATCAGTCCTGATCTTGAGCCTCCTTTTCATGCAGTTTGCTGTTCTACATCTGTATAGCTAATAAAACAGTAGTGGAGGAATACACAGTAACGTGACTCCTGAAGAACATGAACAAAAATGATTTAAAGACTTGAGGGTGGCGGTGTATGAGAGGCTGGACATGACGTCGCAAGGAGCTCTGGCAGCCCAGAAAGCATCACTGTTCTGGGCTGCATCCAAAGCTGTGGGCAGCAGGGGAGGGAGGGGATTCTGCCCCTCTGCCCCCCTCTGGTGTGACCCCACCTGCAGGGCTGTGTCCAGGTCTGGTGTCCCCAGCACAGGAAGGATGTGGAGCTGTTGGAGTGGGGCCAGAGGAAGCCATCAAGGTGATCAGAGAGGTGGAGCAGTTCTCCTTGAGGAAAGACTGAGAGATTTGGGGTTGTTCCTGGAGAAGACAAGGCTTTGGGGTGACCTAACTGTGACCTTCCAGTACCTGAAAGGAGCCTTCAGAAAAGATGGAGAAGGACTATTCACTAGAGCACGGAGTGACAGGACAAGGGGGAATGGCTTCAAACTGACAGAGAGTAGGTTCAGATTAGATATAAGGAGGAAGTTCCGATCTGTGAGGGTGCTGAGGCCCTGGCACAGGTTGCCCAGAGAAGCTGTGATTGTCCCATCCCTGGAAGCGTTCAAGGCCAGGTTGGATGGAGCTCTGAGCAACCTGATCTCCTTCAACCTGGAAGGTGCCCACAGCGCTGACTGCCCTGCAAAAGTAACTTTGAATGCTAAGCCAAACACACGCGATGGTCTCGCCGAGGCAGCAGCAGCAGCAGGAGCCGCTCAGCCGCTCGCAGCCCCCTCCTGCCCGGGGACCCTGCAGGGCCCGAAGCCCCGCAGGGCGCGGCCGTGGAGCGAGCGGAGCGCAGGGGCAGCGCTCCGATCTCCGCGTCCCAGCAGCAAGAAGCAGCAGCGGAGTTTGTTCCGAGCGGGTTCAGGCCGCACAGCCCGGCCTGAGGCGGTCGGACCGAGGGGCCCCGCGGCGGCACCGCCCCCTCCTCCCGCGGCCCGGGCCGTGACGTCACCCGCGCGGGCCGTGACGTCACCCGGAGAGCCTGCGCGCGCGGGCGCGTCATGGCGCTGCCGTGAGGGCCCTCAGCGGCCCCGTGGGCAGCGGCCTTCGTTCGCAGCCGGATTTAACTTTTTTAAAGGAATTGTGACAAATTATGTTCCTGCAGCACTTAGTATAGGACTTCCTAATAACACCAGTTTCATTCACTAGGCAAAATACATTTCGTAGCAAATAATAGCGAGTAGCAGATTGCTTACAGTTCTTGCCGCCATCAAGGGAAGTGTCATTTGATTTCATGTTTGTGGTGAACACAGGTTATACCGTGTATTAAACATTAGCAGGAACGTGCACTGGACTGGCAAGAATCACACAAAGAATTGTAGAACTATAGAATGGTTTGGGTTGGGTGCAGCCTTTAAAGAATATCCAGTGCAAACCCCACTGCTGTGGATAGGGACATCTGGAAATTAACATTTTCACCTCTGGATTTTATTCCATCTCCACCACATCCTAATTGTCCTACAGGATCTCCCCCAGGAATTTAGAAGGCTCCTTCCTGGCCTGCCTAATGCTCACAGAAAACCTTTCTATGGCTTTTTTCCCAATCAAAATGTGCTTCCACTTTTGTATCATTGACTTCTTTTTTCAAAGACCAGCCTTTCATTTTTTTAACAATGCAAAATATGTCAGGAACAAATGCAAGTCTTTCTCAACACAAGTTTTTGGCACACACAACTATGTGGCTTTTGGAGAGCAGCTTTTGTCTTCCACATTACCAGGTGCTTCCTATTCTGTTGGACAAAACTACAAGGAAATAACATGCAGTCCACAAACCCTCAGGAAATCTTTGGCTTTCTTTCAAGGATTTTAACCTGAGGTCCAAATCCAAGTTGCGAGTTGCTTTGTTGCCATTTTGTTGTTGTTGTTGTTCTTTTATTTCAAGCCCTTGTTATTCTTGACAGTGCTGAAGTGAACCAAGGAGATTCCTCAAAGTAATTTTTTTGCTTCTCACATGGAAATAGGTACATTTGAGATAGGACAGGCTGATCTGAGGGGAAAAGAGGACGTTGTGGAAATGTTGCCATGCAGTTACCTTCTGGCTGCAGCCCTTCTTGGATGTGCAGCATTGGCCACCACCAAGGCAGCTTTGATTTGACCTCTCTGTCCTGTGTAAGGTCCTGTGCACCCTCTGCCTCCCATTTTCCCTTTCTGTGTCCAGCTGTGGCTAAGAAAGAGGCAACACACGTGTCTGACTCTCAGCTACACGTATTTTGACTTGACCTGACTCTCAGATCTCCTTGAAGTTGGGAATAGGTTCAAATTACGAAGGTAGAGCTGTCATATTGATGGATAGACAATATCACAGAGCCCTTTGTTCTTCAGGGAGGAAGCTAAAGCCATGTCAATGTTTGGTCCTATACCATTTTCCAGAACTGGATTTCAAATCCAAAAATGCCTGCTTTCACTTGGTTTTTGATGCCTTTACTTAATTTGTCCTCTGCTGCTGGTGACGGTTTTCGAACTGGCCAAGTATTTCTTGGGGATTTTCCTATTTTCTGCTCCTTACTCTTATGTAGATTTGTGTTGCTACTCCAATAAAAATGTGATCTCGTTCTGTAAATCATTCCTCAGCATCCAGGTTTGAAGTGAAAGGTTTTCTTTATTCCTTTTACAAAGATTCCAGCTGTGTTTTAAAGCCGGTGGTTTGGGGGTTTTTTATTCAATTTCTTGTTGATTATTTTAGATTTCTTCTGCACTTTGTCTTTTGATGCACACTCTACTGGTTTTACTTCCTAATATGATAAAGATCTTATCTGCTCCTTTAATTTATTCTGGGTAAAAGTGGCTATTGAAGTCCTTAGACTTCAGTGAGGTTCCACAAAAGATGTTCCAGGCAAGAAAACCTGAACCTTTGGTTTGGGAGGTTTCAGTGCTTTGGGACACCTGTTAAGGACAAAGATGCTGGGAAAGGGCAGTAGAAGAGGGGAGAACTCACATCCCTTATCTATGCCTTTTAACCCAGGTGGGAGGACACCCTTAAAAAATCAATTAAAGACAACTTTAATGCTTTAATGAAGGATTTGTCTGGAAAGTGGCCACGAGGAAAAGAAAGGAAAAAAAAAAAAGGGCAAGCACATAGAAATACAGCCCTATATGAACCATTCTGGCTTCAGTTAGGAACTTTGCAGCTCACTTCTACAGTCAACAGAAAAAGAAGCTGAATGCACCAGTAAACACAAACAGGAACTGTTCTCTGGATGATGGCATGCAAGAGGAGAAGAGAAACTGAAGGCTAGAATCAATCCAAACTCAAACACCACATCATCAATCCCCCCAAAAGACTGGCTGATCCTTGCAGGTAGCATAAATAAGCCTGCAGTCTTCTCCACACATGCTTGTTGCTTCCTCTCCATGTAAAGAGGCCCCTTCTTTGACTTCCAGCCAGTAAAACAATGTTTTTTTTCCAGATAATAAGCTACTTCAGATGAGGAAAATAGTCTAGCATCCTGGACCTGTGTACTTAGCATTCCACACACTCCCCACTGCTCAACACCCACACGCGATTATTTCCAACGCTCGTTCCACTGCAGCTCAGAGAGCTCTAACTCGCTGTGATTGTGATCTGTCAGCCAGCTTTTCAGGAGGGTCAAATCACAAGATATAGGACTTTTGAGAAATGCAACTTCAAAAATGCATTCATCACTTGTTGCCAAAATAACCCCAAGTAGTAAAATCCTGCAAGGTTTTGTCTTTATTCCTTGAAAAGTGAATTAAATGTGTACTGGGTACACAGTGGCCACTGCAGTAGGTAGGACAGACATCTCCCAGTGACAGCTACAGGAAATCAGGAAGCCAAGACTCGCAGAATAGTGGTTTTCAGAATCAGAGAACAATTTTCTTCATGCCCAAAGGTTTAAATATAACAATTTAAAAATACATATTTTGGCAAAACAGGTCAAGTTGGCGAGTAAGTAATTCCTGAACTAGGCTTTCTCCACAGGTTAGATCATCTCATTATTGTTATGGATTTTGACCTGCATGGTTGGTCTCTGCAGCTCTCCATGGCTAATGATTTAGTCTAAACCAGAGCTGGTTTTTTGCACTCAGGGTATTGCACTCAGGGTATGATACGATTTCAGTAGTCTTCACAGCATCCTGCTCTTCAAATTCTGTGATACCGATCCCATTGCAACCGAGAGACTTCAGGATTCCTAAGTTCACTATAATTTAAGAATAAGTAGCAGAAATATTCTCTTACTGGGGAAGTTCTGATCTTCAAGATACAAAATGAGGAAAAAAATACCCGTTCTCATCCCTCAGAGAAGCTCCTGAGCTCTAAGAGCAAATTCACATTTTGGTGAAGCTGAGATCAGTACAAAAATCAATGCAGGTTTATCTTAGGACAGAATTTGCATTTTTAAACTACATCTCAATACACAACTAAGTTCATTACTGTTACTCTTTCCCTGTATTTTGTACCTTCTGTCTTTCAAAAAATGTAACTCACAGAAAAACAAAGCAGTTATTCTGGCAAAATCATCTTTGTTTACCAAGGCAACTTGCTTTGCTATGAAAGGTGAATTTTGGGCCTCTTAATAAAAGCAGATAACTTAAGTGATAGATTCATATTCCTTTTAAGTGTGGTCTGCTACAGCTGTTTTGATCTTACTACACGAGTGTTGCAGTAGCTGTATGGCCACCACCCTGTGAAACATTTCTACTCCTCTGCAGAGGGCATACAGAGCACAGAATTGTTCCCTGCTAACTCCTGGAATGTTCACTGAAGTGCCCAGTCTCCTCTTCTGGATTGAGGTGATCATCCATCCATGAGACCGATGAGCTTCTGTGGAGCATAAAGGTTGTGGCTTTTATTTCATTAAAATAAATGAAAATTAATACCTTGCTGACAAAACAGCTATTTTGCTAAGTTGTGCACTTAGACACCAAAATTTAGAAAAATGAAGACTGCTTCCCTTAACATGGTATTTTCATGTCAGATTAGAGCTTAAAGAAAAGCAGCTGTTTAGGTAACTGCAACAAATGCCAGAGAGAATTTCACCTGTTTAGGTAACTTCAACAAATGCCAGAGAAAATTTCACACATACTGTGCTTGGTTTCCTCTCTGACATGGTTTTGGTTCCTAGGCACTTGTATTTAGTTTCCTCATGGGGTGCTCTAAAATTCACCAAACAAGAAATATGTGAAAAAAAGTCTATCTTTGCTTGGTTCAAGAATTGCAGACCTTGTTTTCCCCCTACAACTGCAAGGACACCATTAAACTCTTGGCCAGCACCAGAGGCATTGCTCATCACTGCACATCTTCTCAGGCTCTCTCCCTGCTGGCACTCCTCAGTTGTTCCTTCTGCTGAGGACAAGGATCAACCTGTCCCTAAGTCCTGCAAAGCCCAAGGCATCCATTCTTGGGCCCGCTCATGTACCTACTCCCTCTTTGGGTGCCCAGGCATTAACCTAAGAGGAAAAACAGACAGGGTAGTGAGGAAGGGAAGCAGCTTGTCCTTGAGGGTCTTGCATTCCACAGAACTGATTTCAACTCTTAATCACCTGCAGCAATCACAGCCACCCTAAACCATTCCTTTGCTATTCCCAGTCCCTTTGATAACCATTTCTGCTAACTTGCATTTTTCATGGACAACGTGCCCTTTGAGCAGCAGTTCAGCCACACACATTGTGCCACACACATCAGCATATCTGGGCAATCTGCAAGAGCAGAGATCCACCAGTTCCACTGGGCAGTTGTTCTGTTCACACTTACAACACCCATCCTTGATCCCACTGTCAGAAGTCACTACAAAGCCCATCTTAGTTGTCCTTTCCCTCCTTCCTTGTCCCAGAAATACAAAAGGAGGAAGGTCTAAGTGTACTGGGCAGGATTTCAGTGCAAAGCCAAGGGATTTATGCAGCCAAGGAGCTCATGGGATGCAGTCCAGGAGCATTTGCCCATCAATTTGTGGCAACCAGCCATGGGATCAGATGTCTATGAAGATGGGAGAGGAACAATGTTTGCCAGTGGGCTCACTGGTGGCTACAAGCAATGCTGTTTAAAACTCAGCAGTGTTGCACTGCTGAAATACAGAGCTGGAACAGTCCTGAGTAGAGATTACTCATATGTTAGTGATGAGAGGGACAGAAAGTAGTAATGACCTTAAGTGACATTCATCTAGACTGGGTCCAGAACATAGACAAAAATAATCCCATTTATAATTAAGGACAGAAAACTTCAGAACAGACCTTTCTGCCACTTTGTCTTGCTTCTTACAGGAATGCCATAACATCGTCCTCTACATGAAAAGGTCCATTTTTACATTAACCAAGTTACAGTTCTTTAAAGTGTTCTAGGAATTAATGAAAATCATTGTGCCATCAGAAGTACCAGTGTTCTTTTTCTTATCACAGCTACAAAACCTGAGGCATTTAACATGATTTAAGACAAATGTAAAGCAAACTAATTGCTCTAGTACTTTTAAATATAGATCATATATAACGTAAGTTTCTAAGATCTTCTTTAGAAAACTCACAGTATTTTGGTTGTTTGCTTTATTTGCTAAAAAAGTATGTGATAGCACAACTTACTGTTATTTTTGGATCCTATCAAAATATGAAAAGAAGAAAAAGCCAACTTGCTATTAATTGGAAATAATACATTTTAAGTTTTAGACTGAAGGAATGATTGAAAACATACATGGCTCTTCATCCCTTGTTGTCTGATCTTTCTCAGTTTTTAAATAAATCAAACCCTCTTGTGATTTCCACTAGTAATATTAGAGCTTTAAAGGCCTGGCTTACATTCAGCATGAGCTCTGCTGGCTGCCAACTTGGACAAATTACTTTGTAACAGACCTCCATAAGTTGATAGAAAAATTATTTGTCTCACTTTTAACAGTCCCAGTTTTTCATGTGTTATTTTACTTCATTGCCTGCACTTTTGCTGGTTACATGACATCTAATGAAAGTGCAAAGTAAAATAATATTTTAAAGTTGAGAGGTTGGAACTTCTAGATCCTATTTTCACGTTTAAAAGAATTAGATGGTCAAAACCATCATTTGTTTTGTTTACACCCAGGGATATGGATTGCAAGGAATTCTAGATTCTTAGCAGGTTTTCAAGATATGCTTCTGCTGGAAACACAGAAAGCATGTCAGATTTTGCTCACATTGATCTGGAATCATGGAAATTGGATGATGCAATTTGAATTACAAATTAGTAATTAAAACCTTATTTTAATTGGGAAAAAAGGTTTTAGAGCTAATCATTTTATAAACAAATAAAATAATTCCCATCTAAGGTGCATGCAAGGACAGATCCTGAAGTTCTCCAGTTCTTCCCAACTAAAATGCCCCCTCAGCACTTGGTAACTTGAGAACAAAACCATCAACAAAAACATCTGATTACATAAAATGATCATACATTAAGCATTTACAGGATACCCAGTACACATTACTGTACAACAAAATAATTGTTTCAACCAGTAATTAAAATCACTGTGAAGTCTGCCTTCATCTGTCCCTGCATTTTGTCCTGCTATGCCATCCAAGTAGAGGCCAGGCTTCCTAGCAGGAGAAAGTAGCCATCACATGTCCTTGTGATGTAAACAACAGAGTTTATAAACATGTGTTGTAAACAACAGAGTTTATACCATCTAATTTCAATAAGAAGTCCTCACAGTTTGTGACTTTTTAATTTTACAGCCAGATTTTTCAAATGATTCCTCCAGCAAAGTTCGTGCCAAGGACGGAGGCACTGCAGGAGCACAGAGGTTCTGGTGGAGTTCTGTACCAGTGAGTCACTCAGCATATCTGGGCAATCTACAGGAGCAGAGATCTCCAATTCTACGTGGCAATTCCCAGTTATAAATGGGCCAAGCTGAAAAGAAAAGCACCGATAACACAGAAGTATTTGGTAGAACTCGACAGAGTTAGAGGATTCAAGAGACAGTGCCTTTCATTTCCCAACAAATCTGTTTTCCATACAAATTACTGAACAAAGTTATGGGACCCAGCATTAAAACAAAGTAACTCTGAAGATGTTCAAATGTTTATGAAGAGTAATTACATTTAAAATACACCCAGTCTGCAAGTATTCCATAGGCACATCATTGCAAAGCACTCTTGTAAAATCCATCTCTACCTGTATTACTATATTATCTTCTTTAATACCTTTGGCTGCTTTGGTCACTCTACAGCCTCCCATCCATCTCTCTTATCTCCTTTACATACTGAGATAAGTTTACATATTAACACTGGCTTTGGTTATCTATAGTTTTAACCTCTGTTTTCATGGAAGTCTTTGTTTAGATTAGTAGAACATCTTAGAAATTAAAAATTATGTCTTTAAAATGGAAAATTACCTTTCAGCTCCTTGTTTCTCAAGTTTTCAGCCTTTCTTGTAAACCCATGTTGTATTTCCATTAGAGCTGATACAGCAAACCTTTAAAAAAATCCTAACAGCCCAACCCACACCAAACTTCAATCAATGGCCACACTCCAGGGAAGAGTGATCATTTTCTATTTCCTGTATTCTCTCTGCACCTTGGATGCCTTCATCACCAACACAAACATGACCAAACAACATCTTTTCTAAAATTGTATCCTCTAGATCTGCCTTTGATTTTCTTCTTCAAAGTTTATTTTGACGTAATTTCATTTAGGCATGAAAGAAAAAAATACAGCTACTACCCAAAATTCTTTGGAGCCAATTTAAAATATTTATTTCCAAAGTATGTCAATGAAACACTTCTAAATGGCAACATTTCCACTAATTAATTCTATTACTTTCAGGTATTTAAAGGAGAAATTAATAAAGCATTTATGCAATCTTTTAGAAATCTATAAAAAACTTGTATACAAAACTTCTTCCATTTCTAGTTATATTATTATCTTCTTTATCAGGACAGGTATGTTTCACAGACTTCTGTGGGATTAAAAACTTTAAAACCACTTAGTCTTAGCAATAAACCTCTGCAGAACGCTTTTTATTATTTATAAATAAACCCATAATGATGGGGTTTTTTTGGGCCATCTTCAGCACTTCCATTATTTTTAAGAGATGACATGATACAAAACAAACCATCCCAAAACCGTAATTTCCTTACATATGTGCAAAACAGTATTTGTTGTGGCAGAAGAAAAGAGTGATTATTACTCTGAACACTTCCAAAATTCACCAACATAGTTAAATGAATTTTCAGGACGTTTTAGGTGGATAGGAATTAGAAGGCCTGAGACTCAAGTAAAGGCTGAGTAAAAACAAAGTTCAGTTATTTGAATTTCTGCTTTTTCCGTGCCTGAAACTCTTGGGTTTTATTTTTGACAGACTTTATTAGCATTGATAGGGCAGGATCTATGGCTTTCTTGGCAACCTCTCCTTTCTTTGCCATCTTGTTCTCCAGGCCCTTGTTTGCCTCCTTTAGATCTTGCTCCTTTTCTTCTCTTCGGCGAGCTTTCTCTTCCAGGATCTTTTCTACTGCTTTTGTCTTTTTGAAATTTGGATCTGAAGGATCCAGATTAAACAGGGGAGAAGTAAACATGGCTTGGAATCTTGTATCAGCAACATTTACCTGAAGGGAGAAAAGAAGCATTCATTTTAGGTAAACTTTTCCCATGACAGCAAAGCTTTGAAGCCCAATAAAACACGAGCTGCTTCAGAAGCCACAGCTCATGAGATTCCTGGAACTGCTCCAGTCACAAAGTCAAGAAGTACACAATTACCTCAAAGTCATCTTCTAGTAATTCCTTCTTTTTCATAAGAAGTTTCTTTTTCTTCTTGCTCAAATTATGTTGTTCTACAATCTTTTTATAATTAAAATGTTTTCTGGTGTCATCCTCATCATCCATCATCAGTAGGGCCATTTCAGCCTGTTACAAAATAAGGAAATCCAAGTACACAATGAAAGTTTTCTGTGAAAAAATTCAGCATCTCATCAATAAAGCCTGTATGAGTCTACATTTACTTAAATAAGTTGAAATAGTGTCATCAGGGCAGTATTATTTAATCCATAAAAATATTTTTTTAACATTTTGAGGTGTAGTATTAATATTGATTTCCTTCTTATTAGATATAAAATAAATGCAAATACCCACATTCAATTTTCAAACACAGTATTCTCATCTGAAAATTGTACACCACAGCTTGAAATAACTAATGGATACAATTTAATACTGATATTCATAGAACAAAATAAAAACTAACATATCTGTATTTAAGTAATTTCTTTCCTTAACTTGTTCTGAAGAAGAATGAAAAGAAAACACAAAATAGCAAATAACTCAATCTTCAAGGACAAAAATTTACAGGACAAGGTTTGAACTCACAAACATACAATACGGATGTTAAAAAAATAAAAACTTGGCACTGCCCAACACACAAACCTCTTCTTGCTAGTTTTTGCTCCAAAAGCTCTCACTATTAAAATTGTATCATTTTATTCTACTGCCATCCTATGAAGTTCTGCAGTTCCACTCACAAAAAACCCCAAAAACTTGCAGAATTCATGCAATGCAACATTTTACATCACTTTACCTTCTGTTTTTCAACTTCATCTTCATCTTCTGAGGTACTTTCTACTGATTCTGTATTCTTCTTTAAACCTAAGTGCAAATGGAGGGCATGAACACATTTATCCAAACTTATGCATGAGGGCATAATTTATCTATAGCTAGAACTTCTAAGTACATCTCATTTTCTTGCAGTCAGTATTTTAATGTCAGATGTGGAAAAAGGCTGCAAAGTTAAGAAAAACCAAGAAGACTTAAAGCAATAAAAATCCACTGAATTGTTCAGTTTAAGGAGGCAGCAACATTCAAATGGCATAAATAAGTCAAAACTATGGTTTTACTGTATTTTTCATAGAGCAGTAGAGAGAAGTATCAGACTATTGCAGGCAAACCCATGACATCACACCACTCCCAGGGCATTTTCTAGTGGAAATCAAAATATGATTGACTCTGCCCAGACTGAATATTGTTCTGAGGAAGCTCCCCTACTCCCTTAGCACTCAGATACAGAGTGCTGGTTAGACAGACATAATGAACAGTAACAGCCTAAGACATTAGTCAAACCTAACCTCTAATGAAAACAGACCTGTTTATAAATCCTAGAAAATCAAATTATTCTCTTTGGAATGCCTGGAGATCTTGATCAAGAAAAAGCAGAAGGTTTCCTGACCTGAATCACACACTCTGACCTTTGAGCTTGGAATGACATTCCCAGGCAATTTACTGCAGTCCACTGGGGGAACTCTTAAGGAAGATATTTGGCTGCATTTTGTTAAGACAGGTTTGTACTCAGACTACAACTACAGACATGCCAGACACATGTCAAGTTATATCACTAAGGATACTCTGGAAGAGGATGTATTTCTTGAGAAAGGTTTTTTTCTGCCTTGACTATTCCCTTGACTGTTTCTACATGGATTCCAAACTGGAAATGGATTTCCAGAAGAAACAAACCACCACTATGAAAAAATAAACTATCCTGATGCACAATGTCATCAGCTCAAAACCTAACTATTGATTTAGTAGTTCCAGAAAATGTGCAGGAAAATCAGGTTCAGATATGATGTTGTTGCCTAAAGTACACAATTTAAGTTAATGTGTAGAAGGGAGAAATAAATGTCTTCTGTAGGACTTCAGCAACTATGGAATCTTTCTATCTTTCAGAAGTGGCTAAACTACAGAAAAGGAGCACACAAATACAATTGGAGACAATTATATGAGAAGTTAGATCAGTAAATTTCTTTTCTTTCCACACATTTCCCAAAGAAAAGTAATTCAATGCACCTTCCCTCCTCTTTCACTCTATGGGGAATCACAGAAGTGATCCTTAAGCCTTCAGAGTTTTCTGTGGCTACAGATGGGGCTGAACAAGGAGTTGGTATCAAACTGAGCTCTTCCCCATAAAGATAAATAAATTAGTAAACCCTTCCTTTCTTACTTTGACACTATGCAGCTTGTAAAACCAGCTTGGGACCTAAAATCACCCTTGGGACTCAAAAATTTGTATCATACTGAAAATGGTTCTGCTTAAAAATTCACAAATGCATCATTTTCTGTATTTTACATACATTCTGCTAGCACCATCACACACACTTTTTGCACACTTATGGCAAACTGATTGCAATCCCTCAGATTTTTCCTAGCACTTCATCCTCACTGCCACCTTTTAATCAGATTTGTCCCACCTACAGCAGAAGATCCTTCCCTGTGATGCAGGACTAACTGGTAGCTGTCACCAGCCAGTATAAAAAGTGTCCAGTTTCTGCTGTAATTCCCACTCAAGCAGCCATTTGACTCTTTCTCAGCTCAAGATTTTTGTTTGCAACATTAACTTCGTGCATCAACAACTTTCCAGCTGACAGTAAAAGCCAATCATAACTTTGGGACTTCAGACACACAAAGTGACCCCAAATCAAAAACTCCTCTCACAAGACCTCTGCCTTATTCAGAAACTTCAGTCAGTCTCAAAAGCCTTGCAAAGACACATGGTAAATGAATATTTTTATCTTTCAAGTACAGGTTTTACAACTATACCCTGATTTTGTTGTTAAACTCTTATGTCCTTGCACTTGTACTGCTCCCTTCTGGCTTTAAAGAGTCATCAATTCCTACATACATCATAAATCACATCATGAGAAGGCATCTAAGGGTTTGGAATGAACAGGAGTTACAATAATGTGTGAAGAATTCCTCAAAGGTTCAACAGAAACTATGTTTAATAGTCTAGTGTGTTCTGAAACTGTTCAGTGATCTCCAAAAGCAGGACCTTGCTCTCATGTTAATAAGCAATTACACTATTTAGCTATTAATTTTTCAACAGTTTAGGCTACAAGAGTCATTCTGTCTCCCTTTTCTAAGACCCCACAGAACCTGATGCAGTAACTGAAACTGGCCAAGCCAAACCCAAGCCTTACAAGGCTTTTTGAAACAGTATGGGCATCAGTGTAAAATGAAAGGGAAATTTTTTTTCTTGACAATATGAAACTAGAGTCAAGCTTTTAGAATGGACCATCAAGGCTCATGTATCTGCAGCATCTGACATTTTAGTCTGTGGTACTATTAAAAAGTCACATGAAAACTGTGCAAAGCAAGTACTACCATGAGCCCCACACAGACAGCTTTTGGGCACTGCAGACACAAAGAATTTGTTCTACCTTGCCTCTCCCAACGTGAAGCACCCACAGTGTAACAATCACTGCCTGCTTATCACGAACAAAGACATACCTGAGGAACACATGCTTTAGTAGACTTGCCATAAATTCCAGTTTTCCTTTCACAGCACCCAGTTTTTAGGCCCTTGGTCTAGCATCTCCCACTCTTGCTTCCCTTCAATTGCCTCAGCTTGACAGAAACCAAGCTACACAAGACCCATGCATGTTACAGCCAACAAATGAATCCAGCACTTCTGCATCCTCACTTTCTGCACTGATCCACATGAGTCTGCAAATAAACCCTGTCAGATGCTTCTTCAGCATAATCTAAAATAATCTAACAGCCAATTTAAGGGTGAAAGTTTAATCTTCCAGGGGAATTGTGGAAGGCTTGTGAAAAATGATGGTCATTTAAGTTGCCCGTACCCTAAATACAAAGTTGGCAGGATTATAGCCAAGTTCAAAGATGACTGTAACCCATTTTCCCTCACTGGATAAGTTGTGCTTAAAAGCAACCCCAACTATGAGACATAGGCTGTTCTGGGTAAACTTGGTGAACACCAAAGTTGTGCTGTGTAATTACCATTAAAATATAAACTGGCTCACAGCCAGCCACTGTGCTGTCCCTTCAGAACTTCTCCAGGGCTAACCACGTCCTGGTTTTCTCCTCTATCTCAGTGATTATCAGTCATCTTGAAGACAAAAGCTTCACTTTCTTAACCTTTATGTGTATTTAACTATCCTCAAAGACTCCACAAACATTAAAGTCATTCTCCATGCTATGGACAAGGTTTAAAAATGTGCAGATAAACTCATTCTCTGTCGAGCCCCTTTAGGACACCATTTCTCACATAATGCAGAAGAAAACATTTTTTTCAGATTTCACAGAGAACATCACACATCATATCAGCGTACCTAGGTAATCTTCCTATTAAATAAAAATTAAACAATTTGCTAGAAGGAATGGTTATCTTTACAATGAGTTATTTCAACCTATACACAAGCCACGCAGGAAGCATGGCAGAAAACAGCACTGCATGACACCTTGGATTGTGGTGTTTTTTTCTAAAAATTGGACAGGACTCAGTGTACTGTTCTGTATTTCAGATTAAAACCATCCAGATTTGGGGATTTAGTTATTTATTTTATCCTAGGATAGATTTTACCATTCAGGACAGAAGCCTGTGCTGGCAAGTATAAAATTGAAAGTAACTTACCCTTTTCAAATGGAACTTGGATCTGCACTTCTATGCTCAGAAAAACCCCAACCAAACAATAGACTGGCAGTATGAGTAAATCTGTTGCTCTCTTCTTTATGTTCGCTTTCTTCTTTTGTTTTTATGTCATTGTTCTTCTTTTAATATACAATAATATGAGCCACCCTTAGGATCTGGCTCCCAAAAGTATGGAACATCAGAAACTTACCTTTATTGATTTTATTCAGCAAAATCACTCAAAATAATTTGCAGTTACCATGGCAAAAGCTAATTTAAACATCAGAATAAAAAGCTTGTAAAAGAGGTATCCTAAAAATCTAAATTGGGCAAGTTGTTTATTAAATATTACATTTCACTATTGGGGTTTCTAAGCAGCCAAGAGTACTCCAGTAAAAATGTGTTTCAGACTAAGAGAAAAGTGATTTCTTCTCAAAGACAACTTTGTTTCTGATGCAAAAACATTTGACATTTTTGTAATTGACCCAAGCTTCAAAGGGACCCATATATATATGGCTCTTCCTAAACAAAAAGAAGAAGACTTCAAAAGCAATGGAGTTCTTTTCTCTGGAATACTTAGGGGAGCAGTTTGTTTTTAACAGTCATCTCCAGAAACTGGATAACAAATGGTCTCTGGTGAAAGCCAAAAGAATATTCCCTACCATTCCATGTATTACAATATGCATCATTTTACAGGAACAGCAATTTTAGGCAAATGACACCTACTTAATTTAATTCTGAACATTCTCTCTCTGTGTGTAGTCCAGCCTGACTTTGTTTGAAAACTCAGTATTTAACAAAAGGGCAGATTTACTCTAGAAGTTGCCTGTCTTGACTGACCTGTTTTCTCAAATTCTTCAGCAAAATAGGGGTCATTGAGATCAACATCAGGTGGAAGTTCATCTTCACTCTCTTCTCTCTCAGCAGCAGCCTGTAACAAAGCACAAACATTATTTCAATCAACATGTCACTACCATTTAAGTTTCACTGGAATGAGATGTTCTGTTAATAGCTATGAGGATGAAAACTGAAATGCTGTACCTGGAACATCAGAAAACCAGAGCACAGTAAAAAATGATAGTAAAGACAAATCAACAATTTCAATCCTCTTTCCTACATTTTTATTAGTCACATCCCCAAACTGTCATGCATCAGACAACCATTCCAAGAAATTACAGGATCAGCACTGTTATGTCCTTACTTTATGTTCCATAAAAGCTATGCTTGGGGACAAACTTGAGTAAGAAAGTTCATTTTGTGCTGCAGATTTCAAAAAGCTGGAGTTTAGACTTAAAAGAACAAATTTTCTTACTGGTAATAGTGTGTCATACACCTTGCTCCTTGACTTAATTTATCAAACTGGACAAGCATGTTATGCTAGACAAAGTTGCTCTGCTACTGAACAGTGCTGCTTACCCCATTTTGGGTACTTATCACCTTAAAGAAGTTACTCATCAAGTGCCAGGTAAAACCAACTGACATGCACAGAGTAACTCAAGGTGTAGAGTTTACTCTTAGGGTTGAATTACACTTAGAAGTGTAATTCAGCAACATGAGTTACACTGGGAGTAATTTAAGACTTTAGAGAACCTAGATTCTGCATGCCACATGCCTTTTTTTTTTCTCTTGCAATTTGAAATTTGAATAGTTCTTTGCAGCTATTAATTCTTTGCTATTACAGCTTTGGGAAACAAGTCTATATTATTTTAGCCCCAAAATTTCCAAACCTAAAATTATCATTGTCATAACAACTTTGAATTGATATGCACACAGTAGCAAAAAAGACAGCTTCTAATGCATTAAAAATGGAAATTAAAGCCAATTGTTATTATGACTAATTTATCTTTACAGCAGCACAAATAGATAAAAGATGTTTTGTGTAAGCATATGTATGGTCAGCCATATGCTGAATATCTTTTTGCTCTGTAGGTTTCTTCCATGTGAGTGACCACTGCACATTCTAACCTTAAAATAGCACTGACAGCTGGACAATTTATTTTGTTTATCTGAAACAAACATTAACAACAGATTAAGAAAACATACAACAACTCCCCTTCAAATGGCCAATATAAATATTACCTTTCTCTTTTTCTTAAGAATTCTTTTTTCTTTCTTCTTCTCTAGATATTTTTGCCATGGAGTCAGGTTATCCTTTCCTTCCAACCTGTTTTTGACCATTTCTTCAGCAGTTTCTTTGAGGCCTAGGAAAAAAGCCATAGCAAATTAAAAGAATGTGATGAATCTGAATTTTTTTAATCAACTGCTTTCTCCTTTGTAAAAGAGCAATCTTCAACAAGTCTGTGGAAACAACATAAATACTGCTTAAAACCCCATCTTTATAAAGAAGATTGCTTTACAGGATGTGTTTTTCCAAATAAACATTCCTTCAGTAAAAACTGTACAAGAGTCAGAAGAAGAGTTTGCTATGTGGTATCTGATTGCCAACACTCCTGCTGTTCCTCAGGAAAGTCTCTTCTGCAGACATTCAATTGTGCAGTCCACAGATGCCAAATGAGTAACACAATAAAACCAACAGACATACACAGAGCCCTCATGTTTAATGTACCACACTATCATTAGTTAAGATTCTGAATTAGTTCTAAGTTGCTGAAACTTTGCCTCTGTGACAATACTCTGACAATGCTACAGGACCTCTGCTGACCACTGTATTTTTTTTCTTCTAGAAAAATAAAGCCCATAGAAGTGCAACATGTCTGGCTGTTAATAATTCTGGCCTAACAGGATCAGACAGTTAACTTAGGATGTGTTAATTAGGTTTACATTAAATTCTGTAATTTAGCACAGACATCAATTGTTTCCATGCCCAGCACTTGCACCTGCACAGACAAGTGTGTCCTAACCTTTAAGCTGCTTGTAAATAGAACAGAATGAAGTTTTCTATAAATATGCATCATTAGAGTATTCAATGATGTAAGAACATCACCCTAAAAATAAATCCATTAAATAACTGAATCATTCCCACTTTTCATGTAGAATACTTAAATCCAGAATATGCACTTCATTTGAAAGCAATCTTCTAATTTTGGTAAAAAGTTCCATACACATCAGGAATGCTTTTCTAAAATTCATTGCATCAAAGAGCACTTGGATGTTATGAGGATGAAAAGTGATTTTAGATGCACCTCATAAACTTTCAGCCTGCTCTTCACAAGATGGGCACTTGCAAAAACAAAATTCCATGACCTAAGGAGATTAAGTGACTTGCCTTGCAATGCACTGGAGCACAATTCAGTGGAAGAAACAGAATCCACTTCCCTGGTAGGAGCTAACAGCCTGGGCATTGAAGTATTTTTCTCCTACCTGCAATTCCTTGCTTCATTCACTACACAATTTTTTTTTTTAAACTTCTGTGACAAATCAGTCAGATATCCTACAGGTAACATTGTCTCCCACAAAGTGACTGAATTTTCTTGGGAGTTGTAGGAATCCTGTTTCTGCTTCGCTCTCCAAGCCTGGTATTTGTTGTCTCTTCCCAAGTCCTACTTCTAGTGGTCTCTCTTCAGCATTCTCTTCTGCTACACCAGTGCAGCCCTGACCTGACCACATCTTACTCTCCCACCCCTCATCCCAGTTTTATTGCTTAGAAATCATACTCAGACCTCTCCAGATGTCCTAGACTAGATCCCATTCTTTCTCCCAGATTTCTCAGTTGCCAAGTCCCTATTCCTCATCATTCCTCCCAGCTCTCCTCAGTATGGAGGAACCAAAAACAGTGATCATGATGGAATAAATGGGACAGCTTTCATGGACAGTTCTAGCCATCCCCATAAGAGCAGGCAGAGCTTTTTTCTGAAAAACTGCAAACACTAATCCCTCTTTTTGTGTTTGTTGACACTCCAAAAATTCCAAAAATAAATCAGAAATATTGTAACCTATTGTATAAGGCCGGGGAGCTGGTTACAACTTGTCTGAAATACAAAGTGTGGACAAGATCTAAAATCATATTAAACCATAGAATCATAGGAGGAAAAGAGTGGAGCAAAAACAAGATAAAGGATCCTTCTACTACTCTGGAAAGGCACCAGAATGAGCAGTAAGCGGCCAACTGTTACAGCCACAAAAATTGGGTACTTAACCAGCAAACAAATCAGAGCCACAATAAAGGAAGGATTTTGCATAGATTCACTAAAAACATGCCAAACTCTCATACAACAAGAACAAATATTTCGTTATCTTCAAAGTCCATGAAAGCAGAGTCATCGGCTTCCTTGAAACTGAACCACTATAACTTTGGATACTTTGCAGCACTTTTATGGAAAAAATTACTGGTCAGGTAACAACCTTGCAGATTCTCTTTGAAGATAGTAAATACAGAATTAAAAAAATACATGTCACATCTCCAGCAAAAGAGAGACCCAAAATCTGAAAGGAAGTTACAATATTTCTGATTTATTTGCCTGGAAAATTGAATCATTTGATCCATCTGGCACTGAAGAACTTGGAGGAAAATCCAGCCCTTTCTTGTGGTATCTGGCAGTCTCATGAAAGGCATTAGAGTTTCTCCACAGATTAGAACAGCTTAGAAACTACTGTCCAGACCACTTCCCGAGAATAAAAGTGTATTTAAGTGGTCAAAAAGATTTTGATTCCAGAAGGGGAAAGGAATTGTCTACTTTAGGTAGAAATATTAGCTGGTCACAGAAAGGTCTAACTTATATATCCTTATTGATATAATTTTTTTTAGAATTAATGAATCAATAATTTTATTTGATCTTCACAAAGGAGGCCAAGAAAAAAGAGGAAAAAGGTCATCTATATTAGCATGCAATGAAATCATATTTCAGCTAAAGGATTAAATGTGTCCTAAATACTACAGCAGACCTAAATACACTGCTACTCTCACTGGTGGCACAGCAAGGGACGGGTGCAGGCAGAATTTTTACTTCTCCAAACACTCAGTTCTGAAAACTTATGGAAGTTTAACAGCCTGCCACTGTTATTAGAGGCTAGAAAGATATATTTCTGTTCTCAGGAAACCCAAACAAGCAAGTTCATCCTGTGTGTAATGCCTCACCAGAAAATGAAACACCTTGTTGCAGGTAGCTGAAAGGAACAGCAATTAGAAATACTCTGATAACACTGGAATTTGTCACCCCCAAAGATAAAATATGTTGTGTCAACCAAGCTTTCCTAAGCAGTACAAGTGGCTGTGAGAACCCACCTCACAGAGCAACTCAGGTGTGAGCCCCACACAGCTCAGCACGTGCTGCAGGAGCTGAGGCTGGGCCAGGCACGGGACACACTCAGCAATCACCCAGACAGAGATAAATATTTCATATTTCAATATTTCATATTTCAGCATTTCTGTGCTCTGCATCATCTCTAACTGTACAGCTGGGCTTTACTGTGCACTTCACAGACACCACAGCCTTCTATTCTACTTCTGACCAAAACAAATTTGAAATTTTCCTCTAAGCCTAGCTAAATATTTACATCTCATTCTGCCTAAAGGAAAAGTTTTTAAGTTCAAACCCCCACCACCAAAAACCTGGCTGAATATCATCAAGAAATGCAGTTGTGGTCTTCTCTCTTTTCTCTTTCTAAGGGGAGCTTTGGGAGCTGGATAAGGATTCATAGCAATTGTTGCTTAAATCAGATATGATTAAGAAAACAGATGGATGCTTGAATATAACACTGATTTTGTGCCTAGAAGAAACAGACCAAAGAGAGTTGGAACTACATGTAATTTATTTTTTGCTGGAACTGTGGTTTATTTAAAACTATTATGATTCAAGAATAACTGAATCATTGACAAAGTATGCTTTCTATAACCATGTGTAAATAACTGTGCCAAAACTCAGTATTTTAAATTAATTCAAATATCTGCCTTTCAATTGAAAAACTTCCTAGATTTAACTGTTATAATTCTTCCATGTATTAACATTTGGGCAGGAAAAAGATTTTGCAAGAAGTCAAGCACATTAAGGCAGAACTTGATAATAAAAATATTTCAACAGACATAAACTATTTCTGAAAAAAATTAAGGAGTCTTCAGAGATTACAACAAAAACTATTTTTGAATGCCCAGAATGCTCCAACTAAAGATAAATTATTTTGAAATTGAAAAGAGCACATTTGTTCAAGAAAAAATAACATAACAATTAACGTTCCTCCCTCCCATAAGGAAGCATAGCCTCAAGCATGCATAAATTGTCAGAGCTATAAACTACTGTTCAGCATGTGCTGCCTATGCTCTACCATATTAAAAACATATATAAAAGAGTATCCCCTTCAGGTGTGCAGGACCTCTTCTCCAAATTCTGCCTCAAATAAGTAAAAGCTGAATTTTTGACTCAAAAGCAAACTTAAGACTCCCATTTTCACTTTTACAACTTGTGTTTTGGACAAAACTATGTTGCAGGGGTCGATAGCCAGAAGTGGCACTGCTGACCTTGTGGAGGTGAACAGTCTCTAACTAAGGCAGGTGAACACTTCTATGATTTCCTGAACCTCTGCTCTTCAATAGACTTCTCACTTTTCAGAGTAAGCAATGAGGAAATATTGACATACACTGTAAAATCATAGTTGCTAAATTAACATCAAATACTATAAACTATCCATGTAAAATCCATTGTGCACACATGCACATTGAACCTAAAATTATATGAAGAAACCTGACCCTGTGCATGGACATCCAGCTAAATTTAGACAAAATCAGTCAAATTTATCAAGATAGGGGGGTTTTGTTTGGTTGTTTGGGTTTTTTAACCATCCTTCCCTCAAAAGAGATCAGGACACAGCAAAAGTCCTAGGAGTCCTACAAGAAGGTGCAGTAGGGAAAGGGTTGGATTAAGTGTATGTAACAAATCCAATTTTCCAAAGTCAAGTTCCATTGCAAAGAAACAGAGCCCATGCATCACAGAACTGGATTCCATCTCTACTACAGTTAATGCTCCATTGCTACTAAATGCAGTTAATTCAATTTACTCATATAACATGCAAGGTACATTCTTAAGGACAGCCTCTTAGAAAACTTCTTGCTCTCTCAGGGCAAGCAAGACTAAAGAGTTTCCTTTGGTCTCCCTTAAAACAATTTTCCATCTCCTAAAATGAATGGCTTCCTCTAGATTCCTGAATATGTTACCACATTAAGTTGATCAAACTTCTTTAAATTTACAGGACTTCTTTCACACAGTTTGCAAAATTCTTGAAAAAACAGAATGCATAATAAACAAAACCACCCTCCAAACGTGTTTCTCAAAATTAACACAAAAAATGGTTGCTTTAAAAACGCCTAAGTACAAAAATATATAAATACAAAACACACTCCTAGCAGCAATTGATTCACCTGCAGTTTCCACCTTCACTCTGAAAGCTGGCAACAACAAATCTCTGTAGAAGTCTTATAAAGCTACCTATCCATGAAAACTCCTTGGCCATGAACGCTCAGTGACACAATGAATTAACTACTGAGTGAGTAACATTGTGAATGCAAGTACTGACATGCTGTGGACAGATGGAGTACAGCACTGTGTCAGTGAGCACTTGTCCTGGCTGCATGGGACATGCTTTTTCAAAAAGGTTTTGACAGAATTCATGCCAGAAATTATTGGAATTATAACAGCATGATTGAAAGCACACAACCATTTTTAATGCCCATGTATCCTTCTGAATACAGGTCTGATGAAGAAACAGGAATAAAATTTTTCCATTCAGTTTAGCCCACTTCAGTGAACCACTACAGACCAGAATATTTCAAACCCAGCAGAACTTCTGTTCAGCAGAAGTTACCTGAGTGACCTCAGAATAATATTTTTATAAATCATATCATTAGATATGCATTCCTAGCTGGGATTCATCAGCAGTGAAGGGCTGTGCTATGTGTCTGGTCTTGCTATATGCAGTAACAGAATGGGGCTGTGTCCTGACATAGGCTGCAGTCCCACACCTGCTGCACCTTGCTGCTCCCAAGAAGGGAATGTCACACTTTCCTGGTCTTTCAGCTGCACATTTAACCCTCGAACATCTGCCCATCTGACATGCTAACTCAGTGGAAAAGATCCAGATTCTTTCTTTTCCAGAGGAGTTCTGTTATTTTAGCCAACAAAATTAGGCTTGCAAAGAGACCTACCAAGTGCCAAGGCTGGTACAGACAGTCAGGATGAGCTCTGGGCCAGGATCAAGGTGATGCCACAGTGCAAGCCCTTCCCTTCATGGATGTAGTGAGCTGTTAACCTGGCTCATTACACCTCAGGGAAAGCATTCAATCTGAGTGGTTTTTTGTCACAAAGAAAAAAGAGAACTAGACACTAGTGTTTGGCTCTCCAGATGAGTCCTGCTGGGATGCTGAATAGTGAAGTTACCTTTCACTGATTTCCAGACGTCAATCTGGATGTCACTGTTCCCCAACCATTCCTGGTACCTTGCTTTCTTCCACGGCAGTTTCACTGGAAGGTCAGACTTCTCCCTCTTTGCGCCCCCAAATCTTTAGCATTATGCAAGCAACACTTCCAAACCACTCCCCTCTAATTATACACTATGTCTCCAAATCATACTGGTTTTCATTTTTAAAAGTGTAAGTATGTTTTATGACTCTATAGCAAACACATCAATTCTACTTGAAAAACGTCTATAAAGTGATAATTGAAAAAGCAAGTACAAAAAAACCTGGCAAAAATAATCTATAAAGAGAAACTTACAGCTGAGGAACTCAGTTCAGTCATGTTATTTCTTCTATTTCCCTCACTGTAAACAATCTGGATTGCAATTTATGGGGGAAAAAAAAAAGGGGTTGTTTCTTCTACTATAAATTCGGCACCTTACACTATAGCCCTGTCAGCAGACCAATACTGCATATCTGCCAAGGTAGGAAAAGAAAAAAAAATAAACCCTACCTGGAACCCATTTAATCTCCATTCCTATATCCTTTTCTTCTTGTTTTTTCTCTTTTTCTTGGATACTTTGCAAAAGCTCTCTGTACTTGGCAATTTGCTCTTCATCATCTTTTTGGCTTTTCCTCGGTTTGTCATCTTCCATTTCATTAGCTACATCACCATCTAGGAGGAGAGAGAAAAGTTATCATAGAGAGCCTCAAGAAAATGAGCAACTGAAGTTAATCTTTAGGAAATAAACCTAAGACACAGACATTATTTCCAGAAGATCATATAAAATATTTTCATCTATTATTACCCCACAGAGCAGCCAGTTGAAGAATTCCCTTATTTAGATGAAATAAAAATAATATCTGAAAAGACAAAAGACAATTTGGCCAGTAAAAGAAATCACTGACAGGACACACATCCTTCAGGGTATTTTAGAATTATTAGTTTTAGGGTCCCTTCCAGCAGAGTAGAACATAAATCTCCAAAACCAGCCCTTCCAGCCTTTGGTGTAGATGGGCATTACATCTGCTAACTTGCAGTCAACTGGGACCTCCCTGATCATCCAGGGCTGCTCAAAAATGATGGAAAGTGGCTAAGTGAGCATATGGTATCTGCCAGCTCCCTCAGTACCCTTGGGTGGATCCCATCTGGCCCCACACACCTGTGTGTCTCTAAGTGGTGTAGCAGATCACTGACTGTTTCCCTTTGGATTCAGGGGGCTTCTTTCTGCTCCCTGTTCTGTTTCCCAATTTAGGTACCCAGAGAAGTGGCATTACTATTAAAGACTGAGGCAAGGGAGGCATTAAGTACTGCAATCTTTCACATTCTTTGTCACAGTGCTTCCCTCTACATCCAGTAAAGGATGGAGATCCTCCTTAGCTCTGCTCTTATTGCAAATGTATTCATAGAGACAGTTTTTGTCTTTCAGGGCAGTAATCAGGTTAAGTGGTAGCTTGGCTGGTACCCTTCTAATTTTCTCCCTGCATAACCTCTCTACACCTTTGTAGTCCCCCTGAATTGCCTGCCCCTTGTTCCAAAGTTCATAACCCTCCTTTCTTTCCTAAGTTCCAGCCAAAGCTCTCTGTTCAGCCAGGCTGGGCTCGTTCCCTGCTGGCTCATCTTTCGCACGGCACATGGGGACAAGTCAGCTGCAGCTGCTTTTCTACTTTCCTCATCAGAAGCTGAGATCTGAGAGGGAAGCATCTGCTCATCCAGAAAGCAAAATGCAACTCTGTTTTGAAGACAAGTACAAAAAGAAGACATTTGGTTGTTTCTTCTTCCTAGTGTCCTGAGAAAGAAGAAGCTGTACTGGATGGGAACTGGAAAAATCCTTAAGCTGAAAGAGGCTCCCTAGAACCTGGGTAGGCAAGGGGCTACCAGTTTGTATTTATCAATCATTTTGCTAGGAGAAATTTAAATGGCAATGCATATTGTCATTCTTTCTCATTTAGAGAGAATTTGTATTTCTTCTCTCAAAACTAACAGTTTTAAAACAAATGTTCAACACTGCCTTCAAAAGAACTGTAAGAGCTTTTAATTCTGTAAGCAAATGAAGCACATTTGACAACAGCTGCAAGAAAGGAAAGTGAGCTGAGTTTGTTCTCAAAGTTTGTTCAGAGTTCAAATAACTTTGTCAGTGGCTTTCAAGTATCACGCTGTATTGCACAACATCAGGAACCACTTTCTGATGGATATTAAGGCAGCAATGCTTTCTGCCAACAGCTTGTTCAAAGGCTTTTTGAACAAAACACACAACCCAGAAAGTTCTGGGGCATTAACCACTGCAAGAGAAATACAATCAACCTGGGAAGGAGAAAAAGGCAAAAACTGATGAAATTTTGAATATAAAATACAAGTATATTCTTATTGTTTTCAAAAGAAAGTAGTAATAGAAGTGCTAAAAGATTTTAAAATAACAAAGTTCAAATCATGAGGCTGGTTAAAAACATTCCAGTACAACAATTTGTTTTTAAAAGATGACATGAATACCAAATATAACCAACTGCAGAGGTTCAATATATTAAATCAGTGACTGGCAGCTGAGTTAGCCAAGATCACGTTCTTGTAATCACAGGGTTGTGAAGAGATTGTGTTCTTAGTTTAAAAAGATTATCTTGCAATAGCTGAGTAGATGATTCCTTTATTTTAAAGAACTCAGCTTTCGAAACTAAAGACAGTACAAAACTTGCAGCAGATATAACATCTGACAAGAGGTCTGCTGCAAAGCTGAATTTTTTTAAAGATAGGGGGAATTTTCTTTCCATGATGTAATGGCAAAGCAGAAAATCAGCTACTGACTTGGATGCTGATGGGCATACCATAAAAACTGTCCTAAATGTCTCAATTCTATCCAGGGTAGCTATTCAAATTCAGATAAATAAAAAATAAAAAGCAAAATATGTACAATGCATGTAGACCCACAGAATTAAAACTAAAAAGCTTTACACTCCAGTGCTCAAGAATCAGGTCTGAGGTAGAGGTTTTTGCACTGCACTACAGCACACTATGAAAAATTAAATGTGTTGATGTCAGTCTTGAGCCAGAAAATAATGTCAAAGAAAACACTGGGGTTTAACCCCATTTTCTCCACATTCTAACCACTTCCTGAACCAGGAATTGTGCAAATCCCATTAGTTCATCCCAGTGATAATAAAAAAATGGAAAAATTTAGAATACAAAAAGAAATTTGTTCAAAGCCTATCAGAGCTGGTGCTTTTTTGTAAGATTTTTCAGGGGAAGAGGAGAATGCAATCAGACAGATAAGAGTAAATGAATGGTAAACATGGAATTATGGCATTTTGTTCGATTTTTTTGCATTTTCCTTCAGGTCTGTGTAGTCTAACTACTGAGGGGTGTGCACTGGGTGTAGTCTTGAAACCTCCCCTTGCAAACTCCCCTTGAGTTTTGAAGCTGCAGCCTTTAAGCCCCTGCCTGTGCAGAGGTGAGCCACGCCTCTGAGCCAGCCAGACCGAAGGCAAGGTTAACACTGGCAATCAGACAGTCCTAAACAGGGACTCACTGGCCTGCAAAAGCACAGGGAGATGTGTTCTTCAAGTTACTGGACACCTCCAACAGTTTATCTGAACTTCCTAGGAGGAATGCTGACCTGACCCTTCTTGGCCTTACAAGCACCTTTAAGTACAAACAAACCCAGCCCAACATTTCCTGCAAACTTGCTTTGGAAAAGTATCCAACACCTGCATTGGGTGTATCAAGTTTCTGATGCTTCACAGAAAGAAAATAATCACGTTGTGGTATTTGCATTCTGAAATTCCCATGAAATTCCACCCAGGCCTAGCCAACTCATCAACTGCTAAACCCTCTTGTTTCTTCATTTCAGACACAGTAATAAATAACTGCATGTTCTACTTCTGTCACCCTCCATTTCTTAGCCTTCTGTAATAGCTTTAGTAAATATAAACACATGTGGATACTGTTCATTTTTAAGAGGAAAAGCATTTTATCTAATAAAATGCTATATATGCATTTAAATTTATATATGTAGTCATGAGTTATTGCAACAAATAGATTTCAGATTTGTAAAAAGATTTAGTAACTAGTCTGATTCTATCTAACCTTAATTATTAAAAATAAGATTTAGCAGCATTATTTAAACAAAAACTTCTCCCTCCCAACCACCACATTTCCTCTCACTGCACTTGTGCACCTCTGCCATCAGGACAGCAGCACAAAACAAAAAACCTACTGGCTTTGTGGAGTCTTATATTGGAAGCCAAATACCACAGGAGACTGGGCTTCCTGCTCAGATTCCTACTGAGGAGAGCAGGGATCTACACAGAGCTCCTACAGGCCTGGTGGTGTCCAGTGTTTGGACAAGTCTTATGTTTAACTTTTAGGTTACCCTTTGTGGAGTCACAGCTTGGACCCAATGATCCTCATGGGTCCCTTCCAAGTCAGGATATTCTGTGATTCCATGATTCTATCAAGACCAGCTAATTAAAAAACTCCTATAAAAGTATTTTATAATATAGTCTGCTTCACTATTGGTGCACTGTGCAAAGCAGAAAAGATGTTGCTTTTGTAAAGATTAAAAAAAAAAACAGATTGAAAGCTTAGACATAAACCCCATAATGCTTAATTTGAAGCATGTTTAAAATGCCATACACTAAGTCACTGGTCCACACTGTCAAAATAGCAATTATGGGCTGGATTTGATGAATGCCACAAACACTTCCTAACTGGGATAAACGTACCCAAGTAACAGAAAATTCAGAAGCAATGTAAAGGAGAAATTTTGTGCTATGAATCACAACATTCCAGGGCACTGAAATCCTTGATGTTACAGAGCTGCTGTTTAACAGCAATACTAACATTCATGATGCACATATTTTAAGCTGAAAAATTCCACAAAAAAACGTATCAGAACAGGCCAACAAAAACCTGTTTAAAAATAAAACATTATTTTAATAAGTTTGAAAAGTACAAATAGAAGTCCAGGACATTTTTTCCTCCTTATCAGACTCCTACATTTCCATTCAAGCAGCTGACACTGATTTTTCCCATTTGTGCATAGCACCACGTAATTCTGCTGGATGGAACCCTGACAGATGGAATCCTGTTTTGCATCACATAACTGAATGGATAAAATGTCAGGAACATATTAAAGACATGACAACATAATTCCTCTATTAGCAACTTACTTTTCAAAACATCATTTGAATCTAGACATTTCCAGGTTTAAAATTTATTAGTGTGATAAGATTATTTAAGGTCTTTTTTATTTTCCTTCCCAGCAATGGAATTTTACTCTTTAAAATTCCTGAAGTGTTGTTCACATTAATATTTGCTTTCATCACCACCCTATCACAGATGCTCATCTTTAGCATCTGGGTAGCCTTGTAACCAGGAGAAGATGTAAATGCTTTACTCTGCATCCCTGGTCCCCTTTACAGAATTCACTAAGTACTGCTAGAGAAATTAAAGCTCACTATGGTGCAGTTTGTGAGTTTTTATGTAAGGTGACAAACACATGGACATTATTGCTGCCAAGATAATGCCAAGATGAGTTTGCTGCCACAAGATTTCCCAAGTCTATAACTAGAAGAATCTGTCATGTGTTTTGGCATGTTCCAAGCTCATCTCTGATTGCAGCAACCTGCTTTAATGCAGTATAAATCAATTTTAACATCTGTTTGAAAAACCTAATTAAGGCTTAATGAAATTTTATTTGCCTTGTAATCTAGGCTGTATATATTATTAAGAGCAAGATAAATTGTAAAATGAAAACAAGCAATTTAAATCAGGGATTTAAACATTGCTGCACCATATACAGAAGACTCGTGTACCTTACAGAGTTAGATGAAATTCTCTTTATATTCTTAAGAAGTATGTGAATAAAAAAGGATTTGAAAGATGTTGCTGTTCATTTAGTCATTATCCACCTTGCATTTCAAACTAACACTTTTCCTCTGAAAAGGAAACACTTCAAGTTCTATGGGCCTATAATATATTTCAGAAATGAACAGATTAAAAGCAGATATTGCCAAACTTGACAAAGAGATGTCAAGATACCCTCAAAAAAGAGAGAAAAAAAGGGAGTAGGACGAGAAACAAAAGGCAAGAAAATAATTTTCCACTGAGAGGTGCAAGCTTCTATTCAGAAAGCAGCTACTGTAGTCCAGTGGAAGGTGTCCCTGCCAATGGCAGGGTGTTGGAGCTAGATGGTTTTTAAGGTCCCTTCCAGTCTGAACCATTTAGTGATTCTGCTCAGGGGCACAACCATTATACAACAAATATATTGTGCTTTTAAAAAATGGCATTCAAAGCATTTTCTATAGATATGACATTTAAATAATTTAATAATTTGTATCCAAAACCCTGCAGCTATTGACTTCGTGTACAACATTTATTACCGAAGTACCTTGCTGCTGTTCCTCCTCTTCTTCACTTGATGAAGCCAAATAAGCTTGAAAATCCATGTCAAGAAGCTCCTCTTTGTTGAAAGTTCTGCTGAGTGATGTTACTCGCTCATGATCTGTCTCATCCCATGTGATATCTACCTTAAAAGTAAGAATGCCAGTTGTAGAAGCTGGAACACTAAAACTAAACACTGTAATGCTGTCTTTTTAGGGAAAAAGTATTTTATACTTTCCATTCAATTACCTGTTAGTAATGCTCTCTTCAATAACTCACTATAATAACCATTTAGTAACATGAATTTAATTAGAACATTTTGGGATTTATTCTACAGTCAGTTTCAATGAGTTTGAGCTACAAGAACTGAAGAAATCTGCTCATGCACTGAATTGTTCTGTAACAGCAGGTCCCACAACACAAAAGCTCTGTAAGCCAAATTTCCTTTGTGGCAGCTGATACTGGAGTTGAAGCAGCACCAAGGCCTCTCTTTTCCTCTTCCAGCAGCAATTCACTGCCGGAATCACACACAGATTGCAGTGGAGACAATGAAAGTGTTTGCGCAACTGCACCCTCAACCAGAACGTGAAACAGACCTGACTGAAAAATGATCCAGCACAAAGTACTTATTTCTCAACTAATCACTTCTCCAATCTGGTTCACTTCATGGCCAGATGGAAATTTTGGCTCTCAGTAGGACAGAGTAGGAATGAATTGCTACAAGGAGAGGAAGCAACTGTTGAAGCCTGGCATTACTACCAAAAAAGCTCTTAGTGATTTATACACTAACATCCATTTTAGGCAAATTAAAAGATTTAACTGTAAATAATAAAGTAATTTTATGTGTAACTTGTCACAGAGATATAATGAGGTCAAAATTCAGTATTTAATTTGTAAAATAGAAGCCCAATCTCCTTTAAAATCCAAATCAGGGTTGCAAATTGTGGGTCCATAGCATGCTTAAATCCTTCAATATGTTTGATGTCTTTATGCTGAAATGGTGGAGATAATCAGGAATCTTTTCCCCACTACAGATATCATTCATAAGCTGACAACAAAACTAAACAAATAAGAAAAACATTACAAAAACACTGTAAAGATACCTTTGATGTTCCCATAGCAGCAGATGTGAAGTACTTTGGCTTATAAGCAGCTATGTTCACTTCTGAGGCTACATCTTTTGGCTTATCATCAAATGTAACATGATCTGGAATAAATCTTAAAGGCAAATAAAACATGTTATTCTTCAAATACACCGGGAAATTGCATAGTATAAACAGTCTAAGCTTTCTTGTGTATGGTGCATCAGCATGAAAGAATTAGCTAAAATAAAAGGAGGTAAGCCTGAAAAGGGAACAAAAGAAATGGACAAGTACTCCACACATGTAAGATTCATTGCCTGGCTTCTACAGATCTGTTCCACAGGTTTTCAGTGTATAACAACACCCTCTTTGGGAAGTACTTCAATTTTCAGTCTGGTGTAAACAGGGTCACAGGTGCTTTTTTGGGTGGTTTTCTTTGTTTTAAGAACCATCTTTTCAGAAAGTTTAATATTAAAAATAAAAAAGAAAAAAGTGAATAACATAGCATTTGGAAACAGATGAATAAGAAATTCCAAACCTTTTATGAAAGCTTGGTACATTTTGGAAAGTATAATTAGTAAGGAAAAAAGAAAGTTAAAAAGTAACAATTGAAGAACTTAGTTTAAAAAAAAACCAAAAACCTTGATATACTACATGAGGTATTACTCATAATTTTTTTTAAATCTTTGCAAATGTAATCTGATAAATAGTATTCAACATTAACATTTAACAGAGCAGAAGATTAGGAAAATCATTGGAGAATTTCAAACAGCTGTGTTCGTTGTAAAACATGATCAGTGTTTAAAATTATAAAAAGTTACATGTTCCCTTAGCAAAGATGTCTTCTCCAAAATGGTTCAAAGCAAATAATCTGAGTTTCTCTAGAAAATTATCCAAAGCAAAAACCCCTTAACTTTCACTGACTTCCAAGGGTGTCCATAACAGAGGCCCCAGCAGACAAATGGCTTTTGTCACAACTTTTTGTGGTTTAGTAACTTTTTTGCTTAGAATGAAAGGGGACTTTTGCAACAAAAGAAATACTAACAATAAACCAAACCATAATTTAAAATCCTTTCTTCCCAAACATGACTTTTGAAATATCAACTATCCAGCTCATTCACAAGGACTAACATATCTACTGCAGCTTTGTGACAACAGCAGCAATAATCTTGCCCTGGGGCAAGGAATCACAAACAAGATCCACTTCTGGACCCTTGGGGGGAGAAAAAGAAAAAAGTTTCGTTTTCTGAATCCTATCACTTAACTTAATTGTACCAAAAACTTGAAGATGTAATCAGAACTTTTTATCTGGCTTCTCTGAAAATAGACTCTCTATGCAGAGATCCTCTTGAACTTCCCATATTACAATAAAGAAGAACCAAAGGGAAACATAACAACTCACTGGACACCCAATTTATCTTCATATCCCATTTTGGATACAGAATAAAGTCAATATATTTTACTCCAAATTATTATAAACTGCCTATTTAATTCACCCTCCCTGGCCCAACATGCAAAAATATCACCAGTGGAGTTACCTCAGATCTATGAAAGAACAGCTACTTTCAAATTCCAGGCCATCACATTCCTCATAAATTTTATTGGCTGTTTCAGGAGAATCACATTCTACAACTGCATAGAAGTATTTCAGTCGCTTAAACTGGTATTCCCGCAGTTTTTCCCTATAAATCCTGCAAAAGTGGAGAAAAGTCCAAAAGTGGAGAAAAGTCAGGTGAGCTGGTTTTAACACCTTTTTATTCACAGTATCTTTTAATTCAACTCATTAAAAACATGCCCCAATCAACCATTCTCCTAATCTTGTAAGATTAGATGTTAAACAGCACCAAGTTCCACCAGTATTGAGTTTCCTTCAAGTAAAAAGACTATTTCAGACAGTTTTATTAAGTGTAAAATTTGTACATGACCCCACTGAAAGGTCACAGGGATGAGGTTTAGTGAATCTCAAGGGCACAGGTATCACTGAGGTACCTCTGGGATACCTGGATTTCTGTGTGTTGGATTCCAGATGCTCCCAAGCCCACTGAGCAGTAAATCCAACACTTCAGGATGCACCTTGATGAACACAGTGCAGGTGACCTCAGAACACGCTCTACGTCCACCTTACACTCTCTTGATGCACCAGACAATGTCTTCAAAGGGATCTGCCCTTACTTTAGAAACATCTAGATTTTCTAAATACAGGGCAGTCCAGCAGGATGCATTATACAAATATGGCCCCAGTTGGGCTGCCAAACATCTGGAAATTCTGGAAAAATATCAAAGCAAAACCTTGAATGAAAGTTAAAAAAAGGCAAAAAAGACATGCCTGAAGATTTCAGGACAATGGCAGGACTGAGGAGCTCAGCTTAGGAGGCAAAAGCTGTTGCTGGTGGCACTCAAGAAATCTCAGTCTGGGAATTCTTGGACTAAGGTCCCTGTTGATTCACAGTTAAGAATTTTGACAGTGAGCACTAAAGGGAGTTTACTGCACAAATGGCAATTTGTAGAGGAGAAATGCTAGTTTTAAAGCTACCCACATATTTGTTCCATTGATTATTCCAATGAGCTACATCATAAAATTTTGAACTCACATCAAAAAGCAAATCTTCTCAAGTTTCATCATCATACATTTATTAAATACACTGATAATGAACCAGTGCCTGTTGCCAAAACAACCTTTGGAAAAAAACCTAAAAAATCAAGGTGTCCACAGGAAACTTCCACATATGAACTCCTGGAAACAGGAGTTGATTGGGATTTCCACTAAGAATTAAATATGTTATATCTCTTATTTGAAAAAAAAATTAAAATTGATACCCATCATCCTCTGTGGTATTCTCTGGAAGATCGAACAGTTCCACAGGTCCTTTTTGTTCTTCCTCTTTCAATCTCTCTTTTCCAAACTCTGAAGGATAAATCTACAAATACAACAACACAAAACTAAATTTTTAACTGTGGTGTATGTAGAGTAGCTAAGAAAAAAAAAATCTCTCCAGGCTTTTACACTTTACAGTTTTTATATAGGATCAGTAAAAGAATCAATACAATAAAGTTTAATACCTTCCTAGTTTTAACATATGGAAAAGACAGCAGAATAACCAAACTGCCTGCTAGGAATTTTGAGGCAGATGAAGAACAACAGGAACCCTGACTTTGTTCTTTGTACTGTGGCCCTTTTCAGAAAGAGGTATCTGATTAAAATTTCTCGGAGAGCTGAGGCTGACACTAATAATGGAAAAATATAACTTAATTGGCCAGAATACAACCAATTTATTAGTAAGGTCTAAGGCTGGGTCTTAGGTCTAAGGTTGGATTATCTGCCATACAGACCACTGAACATTAAACTAATCAAGGAAATGTAGTCTGCTCTTACTAGAACTGAGAACTTCAGTGTTAGTCTCAGAAAACCAGCACTGAGAGCCAACCTCATAAACATGAGAAGTCAATGGCTTTGGCCTCTAACTCTGCCAAATACATGCCTGTTACAGCAAGCTAAACTGCAACACAGTTTCTCTTTAAACACATTAATATTTCTTTTGATTCTCCACAGCACTGTCTTACTTCTTATTTTGTAGCCTATTTTTTTTTTAACAGTAAAAGTCAGTAGTCCTTTTAGAAACCAGGTCTTACCTTAACAGAAAACACTGTTCCTCCTTTGGGTGTGAAAGAATTAAATAGAGCCAACAAATCCTTGGCCTTCAACCTATCCCAATCCATATTACAAACTGCCAATCTACTTGTAATCTGAAAGAACATAAAATTCATAGGTTTAATTGTTGACTGTTGTGGGGAATACATGATTCTCTAGCAGAACTCAATGGTAAAAATCAAAGACAGCAATTAATTTTGCTGAAAAAAATAAAAGCAGCATTGTCATCATGACTTTAATCACTTAAAACTAGGAAAGAAGAGAAGCAGCAATTACCAGAGCACATAAAAAGGACATCAATAGTGAAGCACCACAGAAAGACTGCACAATCACAGATCTAGAACTGTGACAATATAAATGGTTAGGATTTTGTTATCATCAAACATTGTTAGTCTCAGGAGCAACCACTATCACTATTGTGACAACACTAGAGTACTGTGATTTCTTACACACTGATTGTGCTAATTGTAAAGTCCTATATCACTGTCCCATGATGCCTTAATTTCCTAAAGTGTGAGTTAAATAAGTAAATTTTTGAAAAGTGAAAAAAGCCAGTAATGAACAAAAGCAGTACTATTTAAATTCTGGAATTACTGAAAGGCTCAATTTTGTTTGTCCTGCCACCTGTAGACAGCTTATTCACAGGTACAGGTAAGTGTGCTTAGGGGAAGAGCAGATACCAGTGAAAACTGCAATCTCTCATTGTCAGACAATTTCATTACCACTAAAAAGCTGAAAAACCTTATTAAAAATACTTCCACAAACTGTTCCATAGATGATGGTCTATAATGAACTCATAACATTCCTGAGTTTGTCATGTAGCACCTTTTCACATACAAAGTATTGTTACCTCATCTCCACGAGGGGCATCTTTATCCAGCTCGCGCCACGAGTGCTCGATCTCTGGCTCCTTTGGAAACAGCTCGTTTAAATCCTCATCATCCTCTGAGCTCGTGTCAATGTTCCCTATGCCTCTGGCTAGATCAGGCCCACTATCACTTTCTTCATCATCTTCTGAATCACTGTCATCTTCATCCATTTCCCCATCATCTTCTGATTCCTCTTCCTCGCCTGTTTCTCCGCCGTCTTCTGATTCCTCTGCTTCTGATCCTGCATCTTCACTTGCAGAGTTTTCTTCCTCTAACTGGCTTTTACATTTTACACTTTGGTCACAGATGTCTGAGCACAGAAAGATAAATATTACATACATTTTTACATTAGAATTAAACATGACCCTTAAAAAAAAGGAAAATTTCAGGGCTTTTTCATACCTATTTACAGGACTCCTGAAAGGTGTAGCGATGCAGGAGCAAGTAACAGAAAACATCAGCATTTCTTTTGTCTGGTCTAATCTAATTAGTCTTTAGGCCCAACACTGTATTATCAATCCCAACTGTAATTAAATATTCTGCTATTTTATTTATACTACAGAACCAACAGGTAGAAACCTATTTAATAATGAAGGCTATACAAATGCACAAGCAATATAAATAAAGCTTTTCTTCAAGTTACCTGTTCTTTCTAATCCCCCCAATATTAATGGCTCAATGCTGCCATGTTTATAATTTCAGTCCACAAGTTGTGATGTGCCTTCATGGTATCAGCTCATATACCTGCTGCTCAGTTTGATAAATACAGCAGTGTATATATGCTGTTTTAAATTTTACTTTCCTAACTAACCAACAATTTCAGCACCAACAATTAAAAGGACAGGGATGTTCACAATCTTACTGAAGAATCAGAACTGATTCTATACACAGCTGACCAACTCCAATCCTTCAGCAGCATGAATCTGAATCAGTCAGCTATTTTGTAACTCGTCTTACAAAATATCTTCCATGGATAAAACAAAAACATCGACATCCAAATGAACACAGTTGGATTCTCCTTGTTATTTGAACAACTAACCTGATTCTTTTATTTTCCCTCCTAGGGAGTGGTCCCTCCTAGGAGCTTTGACTGACTTAGTAGCACTTCCTTGACTTGAAATGGATCTTCCCCCTGCCACACCTCCTTGCTTGTTTTTCCCTTTGGGTAAAAGGCCCTTGTTTCCCCGAGAGCCATCAGCTTCCACTGCAGGTTTCTGTGAGTCCTCCTTCAAGCTGAACTTAGATTTACTTTTTTGTCCTTCTTTTTTAAAGTCACTTAGTTTAGTCACCGCTTCACATGTTTGGTCCACCCCTTGTTGGGTTTTTTTGCTTTCCTCCTTTGGGAGTCCACCAGCAAGGGCTTTGGCAGAATCTGCTTCTCCTTTACCTTTAACTCTCTTTTTCTTTTTTTTCTTCACCGTGAGTTCTTTACTATCACTTTCTGAAAGATCAGAGTCAGATTCTGACAAGGCATAAAACTTCCTGAGGTTCTCAGTAGAGGTGTAGTTAACAGGGCGACCTCTTTTATCCACTGTGTACCTCAGCTTGAACTTCTTGTCATGGAACATGGCTCGGAATCGCTTGTCAATCTTGACTTTACGTTCCTTTTCAGGCATCTCCCAAAACCTGGGATCCCTTGCCACGCAGCTGAACCGCCCATCGCTCAGGATTTCATCCTGGGATGACATTTTTGATGCCATTGAAGACTTGGACATCTGCAAGATGGAAAAATACCAAACATTGCTGATTAAAAAAAAACAATTAACTTAGATTTAGATGCGTAACTGAAAAAATACAAGGATTAAACAAAGGATTAAACAAAGAAGGATTAAACAAATCCAACGTTGAAAAGTTCTTTCCAAATGCACACATGGGAATTTTTAAGTGGGAATCCACCACTTCCCTGGGGAGATCATTCCAGTGGTTGAATGTTCTCACTGAGGAAAATTTTCCTCTTGTACCTAAATGGAATCTCCCCAGGAATAACTTGCACCTGTTACCCCTTGTCTTTTGCTTGTGACTTCTTGGGAAAAGAGAGTCTCCAACTTCTCTGTAGCCACCTTTTAAACACTGCAATGTGAGGATAAGGTCTCCCCTGAGCCTTCTTTCCTCAAGGCAGAACAAACCCAGCTCTCTCTGCCTTTCCTCACATGGCAGCTTCCCAGTCCTTTGGCCATCCTTGTGGCCCTTCTCTGGACCCTCTCCAGCCTGTCCACATCTTTTTTGTATGAGAGGAACCAGAACTGAACAGAGATGTGGCCTGAGAAGCACCATGTGGGATAAGGACTTCTTTATCTCTGCTGGTGATGCCTGGCTGATGGAACCCAGCACTTTGTTGGCTTTGATGCAGCAGCAGCTTTAAACAAGTCACAAATAATCCTGTACCTACCACAGTCTCAGCCACAAATCTTTGCTTTGTCAGCTGCACTGGCAGCCCAGAAACCCCCTGTGCCCTGGGCTACATCCAAAGCTCCATGGACAGCAGGGGAGGAAGGGAATTCTGCCCCCCCTGCTCTGCTCAGGTGAGAGCCCACCTGCAGTGCTGTGTCCAAAGCTGGGGTCCTAACACAGGAAGAACATGGAGCTGTTGGAGCAAGTCAGAGATACCAAGATAATTAGAGGGATGGAGCTCCTCTCCTATGAGAAAACACTGAGAGAATCAAAATCGTTCAGAGAAGGCTTCAGGAGACCTAACTGTGGTCTTCCAGTATCTGAAGGGAGCCTACAAGAGAAAGACCACGGAGAAATCCTATTCACCAGGATAGGAGTTACAGCACAAAGGGGAATGGCTTCAACCTATCAGAAGGTAGTTTTACATTAGACAGAAGGAAAAAAAATTTTCCTGTGAGGGTGGTGAGGCCCTGGCACAGGTTGCCCAGAGAAGCTGTGGCTGCCCCGTCCCTGGAAGTGTCCAAGGCCAGGTTGGATGGGGCTCTGAGCAACCCGGTCCGGCAGAAGGTGGCCCTGGCCATGGGAGAGGGTTTCGAACGAGATTCTGTTTAAAATCCCTTTCAAGCCAGGCCACTCTGATTCTAATCCCTCCGCGCCTCCCCACCAGACCCACGCACGGCACCTCCGACGAGATTAACCCGGTGCGCCCCGCAGCTACAGCCCACCAGCAAAACGCCTGCAGCCCCCGCACCCGCTCCGTCCCCGACCCCAGCGACGGAGGCGCCCGCAGGGAGGAGCCCCGAGGCCGCTCCGCTCGCACCGACCGTGCCCGGCGCCCGCCGCTCCCTCACGGCGCTGCCCTCACGCCGCCACCGCACGGCCCCTTCCGGCGGCGCTACGGCGGGACCCGGCAGCACACGGCTCCCCGGCCGCACGGCGCATGCGCACAGCGGCGTGCGAGGCCGAGCCGATGAGGGGCCTGGCCCGGCCGGCGCTGAGGGCGCGATGGTGCCGCCGGCTCTGGGCGCTGCCCGCAAGGGCCGCCGCCGCTTCGCCGCCTCCTCCCGCCGGAGCCTCGGGCGCTCTCAACCCGTTCGACCGCCGGCTGAAGCGGAAGCAGAAGAACTGGGCGGCGCTGCAGGCCGAGCCCGCCAAGTGCGATTACCTGCGGGAGGAGGTGCGGGCCGGGGGCGCTGGCGGGGTCACCTCGGCGCTGTGGGCGGTTCTGGGCCCCGCAGCTCAGAGCGGGGAGCGGGTCCTGAGGAGGGCAGCGGGGCTGGTGAAGGGGCCGGAGCACAAGGCCTCTGAGAGAGCTGGGGTGTTCAGCCTGTTGGAATCCAGGGCACAGAGAATGTCTCTGCCTGTTTTAGGAAATTCTGACCCTCAGCAGAACACTGCTTTTAACCTTCGTCCGCGGGAAAAATCGCCAAAACTTTGGAATGAGTTAGAGCACACAAGTAGTAGTAGTAGTTTTTCACAGAGCGTATCACAGAGTGAAAAATTCAAGATTTTAAGATTTTAATATAAAAGTGAATAGGACACAAGATGGAAGATTTTAGGTGTTGTCCCGTCTTCCTTCTTGTCCCTTTTCAGCTCAATTTTCTGTAGTTCTTGTAGAAGATTATTAGTTAGTGTGAGTAGTAATATAAAAGTTAGGTATATAAATTAGTAGGAGTTATTGGTAGAAAATTAGAAACAAAGTACGTGTTAGAATGTAATTGAGTTAAACAGCTTTAAAAGACCTTAGTTTTGAGTGCTCAAAGTCCATTTTGTGCCTTATTTCTCGCATGCTAAGTCTGATGTGCAATATGCTAAACATAAGATAAAAATAAACAAAACCCTAAAAACCAAGAAAAAAAGAGTCCTGCACATTCTTCACCCCTAAAAAAGAGCTCAGCAGGGGAGCCCCTTCCAGAAGGCCCAGGGAGTTAAGTTCCCATCCTTGTTAGAACCAAAAAACCCGACACAGCCTGGAGAAAAGAAGGCTCAGGGGTCACCTTATCACTTTCTACAACTCCTTGGATGGAGGTTTTAGCCAGGGGGAGCTCGGTCTCTTTTCCTAGGCAGCCAGCAACATCGTCTCGAGTTTTGCCAGGGAAATTTAGGTTGGACATCAGGAATTTCTTCCCAGAAAAAAGTGATCAGACCTTGGAATGGGCTGCTCAGGGAGGTGGTGGAGTCACCTGGAGGTGTTTAAGGCAAGGCTGGACGTGGCACTCAGTGCCATGGTTTAGTAGACAAGGTGCTGTTTACTAATAGGTTGTGCTTGATGATCCCAGAGGTCTTTTCCAGCCTCGCTGGTGCTGTGGTTCTGACCGGCTCTCCCCGCAGGTCGGCGGCAGGATCGCGGACCGGGTGTTTGACATCGCCAGGTGAGCCCCGCCCTGCCCCGCGCCCTCCCCTCATCCCCGGGGCACTACGGGAGCCCTGGGAGCCCTGGGGACATCGCTGGATGAGGAGCGCCTGTCCTGTCCCCGAGGCACTGCAAAAGGATGCTCGGTGGGCTGAGTTAATACAGCCCTTAGAGATTGCAGGTGAAACTGTCAGGAAAATTAATCCACAAACATCGGAGGTTCATGTCCAAAAAGGAGACAGAGGAGTCCCTTTTACTTTATTCGAATAAAGGGAGAGGCCATGGGGCATTTCCTCTGTGGTCTCTCCAATTTTTGGAGGACGCAGCCTCCTTTTTATCCCAATTTCCCAACTCCATTTCCCTTCTCTCTTTCCCCATTGGCTGAGGTACTTGAGAGGTACAGACTGCCCAGAACACCTGACCCCTCTTATGTATAACCCTCTTTAATTTTTTATTCTCATGGAATTTTTAGAGTTTTTCCCCATTGTTTCTTTCATCTTTTAACATCCAGTTTCATTTATCAGCAAACCTACAGTTTGTTTGTAAAGGCAGATATCTTTCTCCATTCATCAATCAGTGGAATCCTTCCCATTGTTTCTTTTATCTCTTAGTGCTAGTTTTGTCTACCAGCAGACCCACAGCTTGTTTGTAAAGACAAGTCCGCCATTCCTCTCAAAATTTAACCAAGTCTTAAAATATTTTTAATTTTAGACTATATTATGTTCTGAATTGCTAATCTTATCCTTTAGAACCTTTCCTCTCGCTTTGGATGTTGGCTCTGGAAGAGGTTACATAGCTCAGCACTTAACCAAGGTACTGTCTCTTCATACTTGAAAGTATTTAAAGGAAGTTCATATGTGTTACCCCCTTTCAGATAGGGCTGTGTTACAACCTAAAGCAATCATCTGAGTCTTGATGAGGTAAATCTTCCCCCCCATACTTGTAGTTAGAGCTCAAAGCTGTGTGTTGTGCAGGCTATTCTTAATTTATTGCCACTGAAAACTGGACAAATGGTAGTCCAAGGGAAGTTACCTATTATAATACAGTTAAATTTTAGTTTTGGGTAGGAATATGCTTGTTTTTTTGGTGAATCTATTGGCCACAGTTAGTTGTTAAAGAGAAGTGTCATTATGGAGGCTTTGAAGCCATTAACAGTTCACCATTCATGAACCATCCTGTAAATAAAGGTGCTTTCTTGGCTGTTTATCCATGGTTTATGTTAAACTAAACTTATTCCTAAAATTACACAATGTATTCTGTTACTACTTCTGCCTCAGCTGTTCTCCCTGGGAGCAGGTGCCACGTTGGGTGGGGAAAAGTGCTTTCTGCTTTATATAAAGCTTTTATCAAGAGTGGAAAAGATTCTTTCTAATTTACTGCAAATAGGTGTAAGTGCCAAAAAATTACTTATGTCCATTTACAAAATAATTCACATATTTAATAGACCTTTAAAATTCTGTTTCAGGAAACAGTTGAAAAACTTGTTCAAGTTGATATCGCAGAGAATGCTTTAGTAAGTAGCTTTTTGAATGCTGAAGTGGTTCAGTTCTGTAACACAGGAAAGCAAAATAAGTGAGTTTCTAATGAGCTGTTTTTCTTCCAACCCAACATTAGAAAAATGCTGTAGAATCTGAAATCCCAACAGTCAGGGTCGTAGCTGATGAGGAATTCCTTCCTTTCAAAGAAGATACATTTGATCTTGTTGTCAGCAGCTTAAGGTATGTATTAATCATTTATTTATTTTGTTTTGTTGAAGTTGTTAATAGTGTTCTTTGCAGAGTAGCTTTAAGAAAAGAAATCCAACAAAGATTACTAGTCCATTAAAAAGCAGTAAGAAATGTACTTGCATAGTTAATATGAGCATGCATTAGGAAAAACTTTTGTCCTGGTGATTATTCCTGTTTTGTTTGTTTCATTTCCTTCAAAACACTTGGAGCTTCTCTCTTTCCTGCATTTTGACAACCTAGTTTCCAAGACTTGCATTTTCTCACCAAAAAAAAAAATAAAGTGCTATGTGGATAAACTTCTCTTCTTGTTTGGTATCAGTTTCAAGCAGGTGTTTCAGTATGGTTGCACCTTGAGAAATCAGTTTGTGGCTTTGGCTCCTGAAACTTTCTTAGCTAATTAAGTAGTTACTGGCACTGCCTAAATTTGATTTAATCTGAAATTATAAAATGTGTACTTCCTTTATTTCAGTTTGCATTGGGTGAATGACCTTCCTAAAGCTTTCAAAGAGGTAAGAAATTGTTTTTTAATACCCTTAAGTTAGCACTTGCCATTACTTGCATTGAGAGCACTCTCTGTTTCCAGGTTTTCTTTAAATAAGAGGCACACAAATAACTCATGTTGCACACAAGTATTTTTTGCAATACTTTTGGCAGTTTGAGGAGCATTAGCTGATACTGCTACTGGTTTACTTCCTCAGATCAATTTGAAATGAATAACTGAAACAGCATATTTGTGCAATATTTTGTGTTCTCCACAGCTGAGATGATGGTAACTCATGTCACCTGAGGCAGTACTGTTGATTTTTGTTAGCTCTTACTATTTGTAGAAAAATACTACACTTCTCCAGAGCTGCTTTAGGCAGCTTGAATTATTTTTGTGTCTCAGCTGTTTATTTTGAAATAACAGCTTTGACCAAGGCTTTTTGATTTTTGGAATGAAGCAAATACTTGTTGAGGACAAAAAAATGTTTTTTTTCACTAACAGTTTTGGTTATTTTGGGTTAGTTTAGCTCTTTCCTGCAGGTGCAAACTTCAGTCAAATCATAAACGTGGTGCAAGAACAAGGAACTTGTTAAGCAGTGTGCTATTTTTTCATTTATTTCAAATTGATCAGTCATTGCAGTGCTATTCTATCACCTGTTGGTAGGAATAGGGCTACCCTACTGTTACTGAAATAATAAAAATAAGTTGAAATGCATTAAATACTTAAAAACTTAGAAAGAAATACAAATTTTTCACTGGAATTTAAGTATTCTGTGGAGTGTGAAATACTTTCTCCCACAGTAAATATAATGACACTGTCTCACAGTGGTGAGGGAGCTGGGCTTCTTGCCCAGCTTTCATGATTTCCTGTGTTGTCTTTAACTAAAGGAAACTGCCTTTAGCTGCCTGATTTTCTTACCTGTCAATTAAAGGCTTTTTTACTAGCACAGAAAAGGTAGCTTGATTAATACTTCATTAAGAAGCTATTGAAAATATTTTTTTCCAAAAGCATTGGAAGTGCTTGCTGTCTTGTTAGCCGGGTTATATAATTAGGCTCTTTTGGATGTCTAAACCAGAGATCATTTCCAACTCTTAAAGAAACAAGAAAGCATGAATTTATTTGCTTTCTCACTAGAAAGGGAGCTAGAACTTAGGAGACCAGAAAGCAGCTTGTCAGCCTTGGTGTTTGAGTTCTGATATTGCTGTTTTGGCAAGTTAATAATAAGTAACCATAGACATAATAAAAATGGCATTACTCTATTTTCTCAGAAGTGCAGAGATCACTACAGGAAACTAAAGCCTCCATTTTTCTTAAATCAAGCCATTAAAAAGTGCTTTTGCTGCTCTCAGAAAGCAAAAGTAAATAGCATACTTACCTTAATCTACTCTCCTTTATTCTAAATTAATTTAGAATATTGTTTTAGGAGTATTCTGCTGAAAATAGTTTTACCCTCAGTGGGTAAAATGGTTCCATGGTTTGTTCCATATTTCCTGACTGTAAGTGTAATTTCTGAGGATTTACTCTTAAAAATAAAAAACAGTCTCTCTTCAGCCAGAGTATTTGTTTGCAGTGTGACCAGAAGCTGTGTCACAGTTTGCCCTGCAGGATAGTCAATATTAAATGTCCGTCACAGCTCTTACAACGATTGCTTTTGAGATCTTTGAGATAAAAAGCCTAAGAACCCTTAGTTACAGAGGCTTGAGGCAGCAAGGCCGTGAGCTGTGTGTGTGCCTCGCAGATCCACCAGGTGCTGAAGCCGGACGGAGCGTTCATCGGAGCCATGTTCGGGGGGGACACTCTCTACGAGCTGCGCTGCTCGCTGCAGCTGGCCGAGCTGGAGAGGGAGGGCGGCTTCTCCCCGCACGTCTCGCCCTTCACCGCCGTCGCAGACCTGGGACATCTGCTCGCCAGGGCTGGCTTCAACACCCTCACTGTGGTAATTATAAGTAAGAGAACCAGCAGGGAGAGCAATCCAGACCGTCAGAGCTGCTGGAATATGAAAATGGCTGTTTGCTGATGTATTGGTGCTTCCTTCTGCATGCGGTGCACCTTGCTGAGCAGGCTGCAGAAATAGCCTGAACTGCCACCGTTTTTGGCTTTGGGGTGGAACCAACTGAAGTGAGCTGTTAATGGAACCAACTGAAGTGTATCTTTGGCTCATGGCCCAGTAGAATTTGGATGGTTTTCTTGGAGAAATGTCAGAGAATGTTAGGCCTGCATGAAAAATTTAGACACTTGCTCTTCTAAAACCAAGAAGCTAATTAAAATTTGATTGCATTTGGGCTACTAAGCAAAACTTGTTAGAAATGTTGAAATCGTACATGGTTCCTAGGAATATATGATTTGAATAGAATTGTATAATGGTTTGGGTTGGAAGGGACCTTAGAAATCATCTAGTTTCAGCCCTCCTGCCACTGGCAGGGAATAATTTGGTAGTACAGCAAGGCTGAAATAATGCTATTGATTTAGTTTTATATGCTCTAAAACTGAACTTGTCAATTCTTCTAGGATACTGATGAAATCCAAGTGAACTACCCAGGGTTATTTGAGGTTATGGAAGACTTACAAGGCAAGTATACTCTTTGTGGAAACATAAATGTTTTCTATATCAGTGGACTAGACACAGTCCACTGATAGAAGTGTTAGAAGTGTTTTACTGTGCGTTTCTTAACTCCAAATCACAGAATCATGTGGGTTGGAAAGAACCTTTAAAGGCCATCGAGTCCAACTCCCTGCAGTGAGCAGGGACATCTTGAACTAGATCAGGTTGCTTGTGACATGGTCTTGGATGTTTCCAGGTGTGGGTCCATCTCTCTTAGCAACCTGAGCCAGTGTTTCACCATCTTCATAACAAAGAATTTCTTTCTTTAAAATATTCAAATAAATCTTATTGCAACAGGGGAAGCATTAGTTTTTTCCTGCTATCTAGTGAGTCAGGAGATTGTGCCTGTCAGGAGATTTGTGTTGGGAAGCACAACTCAAAAGATTTGCTTACTTCATTGTCTGCTGAGAATGTTCTCCTTCCCTGGGGTTCTTGTTCTGCATGAGCCTGTTCAGTGTAAGGTGCAGAAAAGCCCTTAAAGGGAGACCGAAGCCCCTATCCCACACACTGACTTTTCCTGTGAGCCTCTCTAATTACCAGGGTATAGTCTTGATATTTTATGAGTTTCCTGGGTGCAAACTTGCTGAGATTTTATTCCCAAGAGAAAGCTCATTTTCTCAGCACAGAATTCTATAAACACATTTCTGAGCCGTGTGTTTCAAGGACACGGGTGGTGTTTGGCTGCCTTGTCTCCCACATGGGGGGGATGTGGGTCTTCTCTCTTCCAACCAATGATGTAGAGAAGTGTTATCATTGAATTTGTAAGCATTCTAGCATTCTTGTACTGAGCATGAAAGAGGAAGCATCTAAACTCTGTACCTGGGCACAAAATAGCCCAAAAGCCTTCTGAACAACAGAGTCATCTTAATAAATCATATTAAGCTTTCTGATATTAAAGTCAAAGAGTCCTGATTCACCATCAGGCACAACAGTACCAGGGCAATCAGCAAACTGCTTTGGAATGAGAATAAATATATCCTTAATTTGGAATCTGCTGAGGAACAGCAAACAATTGAGTAATGGTTTTGTTAATATTCTGATTGCATTTGTCATGGATTGTAAAGCAGTCATTCACATGCAGTCTGTTGTTACTGACAGCAGCTCAGGGCATTTCTTATCTGGATCGACTGCTGTATGGAGTAGTTCCTTAATGGAAAGGCAACTTTTATTCTGAGCAGAAACATTCAGATGCAGTAAGTGATAAAAAGACCAGAATTGTGGTTATTTTGTTTTGTATTTTACATCTCTTGGACTAGTAATTTTAATGATTATCTGTTAAAACAATAGTCATGTGTCTGAATAAACTCTTTGTACTCATTTTTAAAATTAGTTATATTTAAAAGCCTAAATATTTGAAGACTCAGGCTGAAGAAGTAATAATTTCAAGTGATTCCTAGCAATGCAAAGTGTGAATTGCAAAGCATAGGAATTGAAAGTTTTGGATTCTTACACATAAGAAACTCACCTAATGATCTGTGCTGTGTTCTCTATTACAGTGAATAGCAGAGGATTCTGTACTTACTCTGGTTTAGTAAGAATCTGTCCTTAGTGCATGACACTTAACTCATGGCATGTGCAATATCTTCTTTTTCTTAAAGCTAAAACATATTTTTAGGTATGGGGGAGAGTAATTGCTCTTGGAATAGAAAACCTCTGCTACACAGGGAGACAATGCTGGCAGCTGCTGCAATATACCAAGGTCAGTATTTGAGAGGCAGTGAGTTCATCTAAAATGACTTTAAGAACATTTTTTTCTGTGTCTTTTTCTATGACTTTTGTGTAAAAAAACCCAAAAACCTAAACAAACCCAAAGCAAAACCAAAAACCCCAATGACTTCAGAACAAAATGCCATTATCGTAAGCTATTTTTAACCTTAATTATAATGCCAGGATTTGAACTATATTGATGCACCGGTAGGAGATATTTTTATTGTCCCAAATCTTTCACCAGGAGTCATTATGATGAATATGTCACGCTCAGTTCTGATGTTCTGAGAGCTGAGTGTTTCCTGGAGCTGACGGGCTGTGCCTTTTCTCTCTCCCTTCCTGCCCCAACAGAAATGTACGGAAACAGCGATGGCTCAGTACCTGCCACGTTTCAGATCTACTACATGATTGGCTGGAAATACCATGAGTCACAGGTAATGTCAGGCTTTATTTTCTCTTTGAAGCTACTACTTAAATAAGTGATGTTTTAAAAGCTTTTTACAAAACATTTTAATTTAAAATTCACCCTATGTGTATTTTTTCTTTTTTTTTTTTTCTTTTTCCTTAGGCAAAACCAGCCCAGCGAGGTTCTGCAACAGTTTCATTTGGAGATCTGGCAAAAATAGAAGGACTTCTTAAAAGAGGAAAAAAATAGTTGTTCATCAGAAATAATAATTGTCTTGAAACTTCTATAAAAGTTTTAATTGCAGACAGTCTTCACTTGTGCTTATTTAGTGATGACATCCTGAAATGATAATAAAGTATGCACAGTAGAGGGTTCTGTACTGTGCCACACCATCATCTGTGTGAAGTGGTGTTAATTTTTTGTTTCTAGATGAGTATGGAAGCAGTTAGCTCTTTCAAGTCTTTTAGAGAGCAATTAAACTCTCATCTGTTTATTAAATTTACTATTTTCAAGAATAATGCCTCTTCCATCATTTCAGAATCACAAGCTGCTTCAGGTATGGTTTACATGTCTTGAATGTATTTTTCAATTATTTCTCAAGGATAGTAGATCATAATAAATAATAGTGTATAATAAGAGTAAAGAATGGTAGCAGGTATTTATGAGACATCCTATAAGAGAAACTGTCAGCAGATACAAAGATAGAAATTATTCTGGTTTTTATGAGTTGGAAAGTATGTAAAAACTTATTGTAAGTATTGTTTCAGATTTGAGTAATTAACTGATGCTTTATCTAAATGTTAGTTGAAAATTACATTTACACATTACTTTCCACTTGTCTTTATCAGAGGCTAAAGAGCAAGAAGAGTAATTTTCTCTTTAGCTGTGCCATGGAGCTATGGCTTTTCCTGTCTATAACTGCATTACTAGAAATGGATATTAATTGCAGCTCTGACCCTTTATTATGAGAGGTTTAGAAAAAATACCTGCCCAGAGATTTTGCTTGATTGTAGCACTCACAGAGTTGGGGAGACACAGAAAGGATGAAGTCTATACAACCAACTATACCGTTCAATAAGTTTTATCATAGTATCTGGTAGAGCTAAAGCCTTTTTATGTTTATTTCCTAGGCTTTTTTAAGATTATCCACCAGGTGGAGTTTGACAGAACTTGTGCATGGCACAAACCCAACAGGCCAGGTAGGCAGAAGCCTTCCCATCTGTAAGGTCCTGATTAGGGGGGTTGTTTTATCAACCAGGCTTGGACTTTGAATAAGAAATGGGCAGAAAAGGTACAAATAATGAGAAGAAGGGTAGCAATACTCTGTCCTGTTTTTGCTTACAAACCTAACCTGTAATTATTCAAGGGAAATGAGTTCATCCTTTGTTTTCCTAGAAAAGAACAGTAATGCTGCTGGAAAAAGGGGGAGAGACTCTAAGTGGTCTGATAACCTTTAAAGCCCTCTAAAGACTAAATCTAAAACAAGAGCTTGTTTCTGTGAAAGCTTCTGTTTTTTTAATACTACATCAGTGGACTCAGTACAAGACACTGCATCTCTCTACAGGTCTTCTCTAGTTTAAATAAAATTCCCTTGTTTCTGGAGGAATCTCTGCTTTCCCAGATGAAGGGATCTGTGAAGTTATGTTTCAAATTAATATAACTTTATAAATCATTGCTTTACTAGGTTAATTTCCAGTCACTTGAGCTGGTGGTTGTGACTCAGATATGTTAAGGGAATGAGGAGGTGGAATGTGCTGGGTAAATGTTAATTGGAGAAGTGCTCCTACTGTGTTCCTTTGAAGTATTCAAGTTATGGGGAAAAGGAAGGATTTCCAGTTCTTTGATTTCATATTTCATAGATGGCATACATAAATAGTAAAGTGTTCTGGTAGTGGGGAAACATCTTCTGAACAGAGAGAAAAGATGAGTAGCTTTCCTCCTAGCCCCTGGGGGCAAAAAAGGTGTAGATATTCCATTAATTTGAGAAAGGGCTGTGGAGTAATAAAAGTAAGGAGTAGTAAATACGGCATTGGAGCAGTGTGAGCTGGAATTAGGAAAGATGTAACAGGCAGGCAAGGTGTTAATTTCCCTGGCTATGTTTGAATGACTGCCTTTTGTGGGGGTTTTTAACTGCAATTATAGGGTTTTTTTTCTGTAGTACTTCTTGGAGTTCTAGGTTACTCCTGGTTTCTACTAGTTGCTTGAATAAGCAACTTTGAAAACACTTAGTTTACTATGAAGAGATGTTTTTGTCACAAGGCTCTGTGTCATTTTAATTCTTTTTCAGATTTAAGTTTTTATGGCTTTCTAAAATTGTAATGAAGAAGAACACGGTTGACAGTTGCTAGCCTAGTACTTTGTATGCTGAGAGTCAGCTTTTGCAAAGTGAGTAATTTCTAAAAAGTGGTTGTGAAGGTGACATAATGTCTTTTGTAAGCATAGTTAACTTAAAAAGCTTTATGCATAATACAGAGTATTTTTCTCCTGAATACAGAACGAGAAAAGAATTCAAGGAGGCAATTATTTTCATTAACCAAAAGCTAGGAGCCCATAAATAAAATAAAAATAAGTTTAGAAGAACCGTGGTTGCACTTAATGAACATGAGTAGTTTTATTTTAGAGTTTGAGTCACATATCAGTGAGTATGCTTGTTCTGGGTCTTTGGTTACAAGATCTGTCAATGTATAGTTTTATTCAAGTCTGTTTAGGATAAAGGAATGAGATCCTGTACTTTCAAGACTAAGAATTTGTGAAGTTAAAACATGAGAGAGGATTCTTCATTACCTCTAATTTATGAAAATGTCATCAGCAGGAGTAGAAAAGTGAACCATACAAAATTAAATTTAACTGTATTTCTTTACACTGCTTAAAAAGAAAAATATGAATGACACTCCTTTAATGTTTTCTGGAAAAACTAGGAGCTAACACTGAGCTTTGAGTTGCAGGGGGAGAAATGCACCAGGCGTTCATACAGTGTTTAATTGGAATTTTCTGAAGCAAAAACCTGATCTCAGGGATTAAATTCATTAAAGCATCTTGTTTAAGAAGCCATTTTTTAGGAGGCTAGCATGTATGTTAAACCTCTTAAGTTTTCATTTGTCTAACCCAAAGATTTAATATGCACTTTTCAAAGACATGGTCCATTTTTGCCCAGGTTTTGGAGCTGTTACTTTGGAGGAGTGTAATTATTGTAGTGCTTGGATTGGAAGCAGTGTGAGTACTGAAGCAAGTGTGACCTGTGTAGATAGTGGTTTGATTTCCTGAGTATCTTGGGTGCCTTCCGGTGAAAGAAGAGGAAAAGAAAAACAAAAGCATGAGATAGGTAAGTTTAGCTGAAGGCTACACATCAGAGTGAAGCAGAAGACACTGGAGGAGTGCATATGCTGCTTGTGAGGGAAAAACAGCTCATGCCTTACTTAAATGAAGTTAGAATTGAAGTGATTTGTTGGTTTATTGATAGTTTGTAATTAACTGTTAGTCCATGAACTATACATGCAGAATTAATAGGAGCAATATAACAGATAAATGACTACTAGACCCTTACTAAACCTTAGTAAACACCTTCACATACTTAAACACACTGCTGTAACAACCCCCAGAGCCCCCACACATACACCCCCAAATTTGCAGGTAAATCCTCACCCCTGTCCCTTTGCCAGGAGGTTTCAGTGGTATGAGCCCACCTATTGTTGTGTTTGATGGTGGATCAGGACTTTTTGACTCTAATATTAGAAGGCTTATATGATTTATTAAAATGACTCTATTGTTCAGAAGGATTTTGGGCTATATCTGCCCTGTACAGAGCTAACATACTTTTTTCATCATGCTCAGTACCAGACTGCAAGAATGCTAGAAATGTTAACAAAATCAGAGAGATAANCCAAGGCCTTTAAAGCTGTTTAACCCAATTACTTTCTAACACCTACTTTGTTTTTACTTTTCTACCAATAACTTCTACTAATCTATACATGTAACTTCCACATTACTGCTTACTCTAACCAATAACTTTCTGCCACCAGTACTGCAGAAAATGGAGCTGAAGAGGGACAAGAAGGAAGAAGGGACAACACCCAAAATCCTCCATCTTGTCTCCTATTTACTCTCATATTAAAATCCTAAAACCCTAAATTCTTCACCCTGTGATACACTACTACTACTGCTACTTAATTCAAACCTGTGTGCTCTAACTCATCCCAAAGTCTTGGCAATGTTTCCCAGGGATGAAGGTTAAAAGCAGTGTTCTGCTGAGGGTCAGAGCTTCTTAAAACAGGCAGAGAGACATTCTCTGTGCCCTGGATTCCAACAGAAAACCTCAGCAGGCTTTCACCCACAAAACTCACAAAATGTCCAGGCAACAAGCACCCTTCTCAGAATATATTCCTTTGTAAATCCATCATCTGAGGAGATGGGGATGCTGTGGCTGCATTCTCACCTGGACTGTCCCTATCACCTGCTGATGCACCCAGCTGGTGGGGCAGGACCCCAAAGGTGACACCTCAGAAGTGACCAGTGCTTGTTGAGCCCTGTGTTCTCAGCCCACTGCCAGGGGAGGATGTTCCCTCAGGCCCCCACAGAGCTTGAGGTGCCAGGGGCACCTTCTTGCTATCAGACCAGGTTTTCACTGCTTTCTTCTCCCTGTTAGAAATGTTAGGGCTTTTTATATTTGATTTTATAAGCTGATTTTTCTTTCCCATCATGAGGTCTCTTGGTAACTGCTTGATTATTATTTCATGTGGCTGATGGTTATCTTCATTTTCAGACAATCTTGGCAGATTTTGAGCAAACACCCTCTCAGTACTGGATGTTTTGTTCACGCACATTGCACGTGTATTTCTATCATAGCAGCTGATGTCCAGGCTTTTTGGCCACTTTGGATTCCATGTAGGTTTCCCCCATTATTTGGAGCTGTGTCTTGGGGTACAAGGTACATTGACAAAGGAAGAGACAAATTCTACAGAAAAAGTGTTCCTGTTTGGAGCCTTACTTTGAAGCAGTGAATGATGAATACTAGGGAATTGTATTTGGCCTCAAACTGTTCACAATAGGCCAGAATATATTAAAATTTCTAAGTTTTCTAATAATTGTAAAATAAGGAGGTTTCATTATTCAAATACAATCTATAAAATATATATCAGATATAATTTCTGATTTTATAGATGACAAAACTACAGGGACAGAAATACATTGGATACATTTCAGCAGCCTTCCAGTACTAAAGGGGCTGCAAAAGAGCTGGTGAGGGACTTTTTAATGGTGTGTGGGGTGATGGCTTTAAAGTGGCAGGGGGTGGGTTTAGATTAAATAATAGGAAGAAATTATTCCCTGTGAGGGTGATGAGGCCCTTGGACAGGTTGCCTAGGAAAGCTGTGGGTGTCCCATCCCTGAAGAAGTGTTCAAGGCCAAGTTGGATTGGGCTTGCAGTAACTTGGTCTAGCAGTAATATTTAAATACAGTGGCAGGGGGTTGGAACAAGGCAAGCTTTAACATTTCTCTCAACCCAAGCCATTCTATGATCCTTTGTATAAAACATCACCTTTTTTAGCCAAATAACAACATAAAAAGTTATTGTTTTACTTGGTATCTGCATTGGTTTAAATGGTTTAAATTGGTTAATCTCTAACCTTGAATTTTTTACATGAAAATTAAGGCACCGTAATATTTAAATATCACTTACTCTGTGAAAATACTAGCCAAAAAAAACCATTTACTGAGAGAATCTGCTGGGTAACAGGTCAAAGAAGTAGTAACAAAGTTTTTGTTGGTAGTGGAATCATTGTAGTCCCTGAGGTTTTTTCCTCCCTGGAATTTTTTCCTCCCTAAACTGAGCCACAGATGGTTCTATGTGATGCCCATCTTTTTAGCCATTCTATCATCTTCACAAAGTGTGTATTGCTGTAGCATTCAGGTGCCATAGGCATCAGTTCTTACTAAAAATTACTTAAGGAATGTTTTGAAGTCTCCCATTTCCTTTTCTACCATGTATTCTATTTTTAGCTTTGTGCAGATCTATTACTTGATTCCAGTTCTAGAGCTATTGATTGCTTTACTTTGATGCAGAACTTGTATTTGTTACACAACTCTTCATATGATTTCCTAATGTCAGTTGCTTTCACTTCTGTAATTAAAAATGGAATTCCCATCAAGTACCACTTCAGATTTGGTGATTATATTCCCAGTCAAGTTCTTTTCTGGCTCAAAAGCAGGATGCCAAATCTTAGAGTAATATTGCAGTTCTGAGGCAGCAGCTGTAGTAAGCTTTACTTGGTAAACTAATGCTGAACTTCATAGGTAGCTAAATTCAAAATATAAGCCAGTCATAACCCAGTATCCACTTAACAGAGATTTGTATAGTATCTTGTCCAGGTCTGACTTTGTGGTTTTTGGGGTTTTTTACCTATAATTGTTTCTGAAATTCTAAAAGAATAGCTGAGCTGGTGCTTCTGCCAAGAGATTTTGTTAATCACATCTCAAACAAAGCATTCCTCAGATGATTTTGCCTCCAGGATTCGACTCCGAAGGCATCCTCAGGAGGAGCTGCGGTGCTGTCACAGCACTGTTGAGTCAACAGATGTAGAGCACTTGTTTGATGCATGGATGACTGATCTTCCATTACCACCTTTCACAAATCAAACAAAAACATCTGTTCTTTTATTTATATGTGAGCTTTCCAAGTAGATGTGTACAATTTTCTTTTGTTTATTTTTGTCGTGTGTGTTCTTTTTCCCTCTTGACTCACTGAATCTTTATTGTATGGAAAGTGAAACTTTGAGCACTGAATGCATTGGGTGATTGTGTCTCTATTCAGGATGTTTTACAGTGTGGTGGCTGGGTTTTTTTGTACCTAAAAGTTTATTATCCCTTAGATAGCTAAGGACAGAGTTTTAAATTAAATTCTATCCCAAAGATATGGCATTAAGACAATAGTATGATTATTTATTAGCCTAAGTTTGGAGCGGACTTAGTTGTTTTGCTTTGGGAAAGAATTCAGGTTTATGAATGCAAAGGCTTCTGAAGTGCAGGGACGTGTTTCCCTGCAGAGACTTAGTAAATCTTCACAAAGATAAAAGTCCTCAGTCCCTGCACTCCTTTCTGGCATTTTCTGCTGGATGGCTTGGCTTTGTTATACTGGCTCTCTAGATCTCTGAATAGCCACATAGAGACTGTGCATAATTTCAGAAGTCTTGAGACTTGAAATCAGAGCCCCTTAGCTGTAAAAAGAATCTGAGAGTTAGATCACAGAACGGCTTGGGTTGGGAGGGACCTTAAAAGCTCATCTAGTTCCAACCCCCCTGCCATGTGCAGGGGCACCTTTCACCAGAGCAGCACCCTGAGTGCTGCAGCAATACAAATGCTTCTGTGAACCTTCTTGTTCAGTCTCTGCTTTTGAGTACTGCTGAATGACTCCATTGAACTGTACTGTAAATATTATTTGTTTTCGAGCAGTTAACCATCTTGAAAACACATCAACATGACTTAGTAAGTATAACACTTGATGAATTTACAAATGATTCTTGGCATAAGGCAGATGCATTTTAATGCTGAGGTTTGTATGCCTGCTCCCTGCATATTTATTTTCAACTTCCAGCTGATTAGCTGCTTTGTCTTGTGTGTAGAAATGGCCTGTTTAATGCAGTGGGAAGTCGAGTAGAAGCCAGCATTTGTTAATGGACGCTTTGAACAGGCACAGTCAGACATTTTAAATTATTCTAACTAAGCAGGAATTCTAATTTATTTCTAAAGATAGAAGTACAACAACCCAATTACCTAGTTTTCTCACAGAGTGTAATGAGTATAATTAGCATTAAATTGGTCTATAAATTTAATGGGCAATTTCTTGTGTGGACATTGAAAACACTAGTAAAAATGTGGCAAGCTATATTAGAGTCCATATAATAACTTGTTCCCATTCGATGCTTCCTTGACAGAAGGCATTACTGTAAAATACCAATCAAATCTGTTCTGCACAAGGAGTTTTTAAGGTACTGGTTCAAACAGGCATGCCACTAGGTTTGAAAGTTCCTTCAATCAGAGAATTTTTTTGGCTGGGTTGGCAGAAGGGTTTTTTACCTTTTAAAGATGTTATTCTGACTATAAGTTCAAACTTGTAGTATATGTGAGGGTGTAGCCTCATAAGAATAGCTGAATCAGTTGCTCTAAATGTAGAATATACACACAGCTAACAATAAAGATAATAAAATACTATTTGGTACTCTTGAAAGTGGTGCTGGAGTCCCACACCTGATGCAGAGGTTCTCAAATCATGATTCAGGCTGGTGCCAGCACTTGTGCAGTTGGTTGGATGTAACCAGCTGTGGGGCATTTCAGAAGTTCTAGATGATGGAATTCAAAGGATAGTTTTCCCTCCCTTCTATAGCTGATTTGTTCAGGATGGGGAATTCTCTATGTAAATGTATTTTCATCTAGTACAGTAAACTCAGACATAGCAAAGTTGTGGTGACCTGCTGAGACTAAAGTGGTGAAAGTTAATGCTGTGAGAGAGAAGACATACTTAGAAGAATATGAAGTTTCTTCTGCTTTGTCTGTTCCCTAGAGAGTGAATAAACAAACAAAAAATCCAACCCTCAGGCTTGAAGATTAGGACCAAGTTCTTCAAAGTTTGCTTTCATGATGGATTTTTGATTTCACCCTAGTGCAAGCTGACACTACTGGAAAGGGATATAAATGTAAAAGACTTTTCTCTAAAACAAACTTAGCAATCATGAAAATGCTTTAATTCCCTCAGGAGTGCATCCATTTTAAAGGTACTTTTATGGCATTATTCTGTTAAATACAATGAATAAAATTATAGCTGTGACTGTGAAAATAGCAAGTTATTTCTTGTGCATTAGAACAGCAACTCTCTTAGGGATTTCTGCCCTATCACACTTTTCCCTGTCTGATAATTTCATAGAGTGCACTTGCCTGCCTTCCTCATTTGCCTTATCACTGAGAAAATGAAGTAGTTTGCAGGTCCTGGGCTGCTTTGGGGAGCTGGTGGGCCACTGTGTGTACTCTGTGACTAGCAGCCTGCCAAAAAAGCTGGGCAGTGTGTTCAGTTTACTTGGTTGTAGGGCCATTAAAAGATGTATCTTTACATTTCTAAGATTTAACTCAGGGCAACATAAATTATCTTATTAAAATATATTAACATATAATTAACAATTCTGTTCTAGGTTAAACCCAAAGAATGTTAATCCTATGGAATTTCTAACTTTGATTTATTCAAGAAGTAGTATTTTAAAGTAGGTATTAAAAAAAAAAGGGTATTTTAAGTTCCTGAGCTCAATGTGAATCCCACAGTGAGGGGAGAAAAGCACAGAGCAGTCCATTGCTGGCCTCCCTCAAACTAAGCTGTACTCTGCTAAAATAGAACTTCTTATGGAGGAGAAGTGTTCTCAGGTCTTTTGTTCTGAGAGAGTCACTGAAAAGATAGGTCAAAGTTTTAAAGAAATCTCTTGGGAGAGTGTACTCATATCTTACCTGGTAAATCAGCACATCTCTCTTCACTAGTAGCTGAAGATGTGACTCTATAGTAAGGGTGTTCTGGCAATAGAACGTGTAAGAAGTAAAATATTTTGTTGGTCTGTGTAGGAATTTAAGTGTGCTTGACTTGAAATGTGAGAACCACGTACTTAATCCTGATCATAGGAATAAAGTTACTCACAGGCAGTGCAGGAAGGGGCTGATTTTTGTGGCTGTGCTCACAGGAGTAGCTGCTCCTGAGCCCCAGCAGTGTTTCAGGGCTGCCCTCAGCTCTGCAGGCAAAAAAAAAAAAAAAAACAAAAAATTTTAAAATTCCTATCTCTGGATAGGTCAAGCTGGATGGGATTGTGAGCAGCCCCATGTGGTTGAAGGTATCCCTGCTCTTTGCAGGGAAGCTGGACTGGATGGTCTTTAAAGGGCCTTGAAACCCAAACCATTCTATGATTCTGCAGTCTCACTGAAGTGGAAATTATAATGTATTTCTCCTATAAAATGCTTTGTGATTGACAAAATAGAACCAGATGTAAGCACAAAGCAAACCCCTGTTTCCCAAGGAGTTTCAGAAGTTAAAAATGGACATAAGGGAAGTTTGGGAGTTGGCTGCAAGGTCAGGTAAGTAGAGCAACATTATTGCTTGTAAAAATAATTGTGTTGATTTTTCTCTTCTGTGAATTTTTTTCAGCACAGGCTTTTACCATCTACTGGAAGCAGAGCACTTGTACTCCAAAATGAATAATTAGCTGTTGAAGTAGGTCTGTGCTGTGTCAGTACGGTCTTCCACTTGTCTTCTCTTATGTAACAGAGAAATTGAAACTGAAATGGGGAAAACTTGCTAAATCCTATCCTAAAGAGGTTTGACTTTTAAATTAAAATGGGATTGTGATGTTAGGAAGATGCTGCTTGGAAGAACACCTTTCCTCCTGGTGTTCTAGTAGTCATGTTTTCAGCAGTGTTCTTGCAGAACTGAATTTCTGAGCATATTTCATTTTAAAAAATAATGGTAATTTAAATTCTAACATGGTGCTACTAACTGGCTATTTTTGCAAAATGGTACGATGAGAAGCAAATAATTTAATAGTGATAAGGACATTAAGTTCAGCATTCTATGGATCATGTATGGTTTATACTTTAGAAAAACATTCACATTTAATTTTTTCTAATGTACTCTGCATAAATGCCAAATGTGATTATTCTTTTTTTCTATAGTTGCAGTTATTGTCACTTGTACTAAGCTGTTTTGCAACTTGTCCAGCTCTGTGGAATACAGCTAGCTGTATGTTGCTGTCTATAATTAACTTTTTTATTAAAAGGCAAAATTATTTATAAAACAAATTATGAAAATCCCTGTTCTGCAAAGTTTACTCAGCAACACAATATAAACTAACCACAGGAGAATGGAATTTGTGATGGAAGGGAAATGTAATTTGGAAAGGTACAGCTCTAATAGAGGAAAGTGTGTGATAACCATGAAGACCTGTATTTTTCACTGAGAACTAGAATAGTGAAGACAAAGGAAGGAAACTAAGGAGAGAAAGATCACTCATAACCTAAATTTTGAAATTCACACTCAAAACTAATGAGAGACAGGTTATTACCAGTTCAAGATTTTAAAAAGTGAAGTATCATATTTCTCATTAACCTTCTTTAATAATTTAGATTTCATTTGTGTTTTTCCATTTCACCTTTTCATGCCCTGCCTTCCTCTTTATATACTGTAGACAATTCTCTGCTAGTTTTTCATTTCCAAGCTGTGTTACTTAGAGGTACTCAATTATATATCACAATGGTATCTTTCTTTCCATTTACTGAAGGACAGTGCATATCATTTCTGCACTGATTCATAGCTTAGGTTGCCACAAATGCTTAGGCTTAAGGCCTTGACATTAATTCCTTCTCCACACCCATTTATATCAGGAAAAGTCAATTGTTTGAGCACTACTGGAAAGTAAAGGCAAGAAGTGCCCTGATATCATTAAATCAAATTCACTGAAAAATATAAGAAGGAAAATCTGTGCCAAGTGAAGGTATACGGCTGCAGCTCTGGAGTTTGGTTAGACATGGAGATGAGCCTTGTAGCCTGCTTGAGCTCAGCTATTTTTATTGCTTATGCAGAAATTAGTAGCATGTATAATCTGACAGCAGGTCACACAGCAGTTTGGCTTGAACAGGTCTGGAAGTTCCACCTCTGGATTGCCAACTTACTGCAGTTGGTGTTTTCCTTTCCTGCAGGCACTTGTTACTGGCTTTTAAAGCTGCTGATTATTATCATATGCTGTTCTGAAAGGAGGCAAAGGGTACAGCTACAAACAGTGAAACTGTGGCCAGCATATAAATCATGTCATTGTTCTAAGCAGTCCCAGGTAGTTGCAGGGATGGAAGTTTGGGCTCCTGATGAGGGAGCCTCTGCAAAGGAAAGGCAGAAGGCACAAAGAATTGAGGAATGGGTCTTAATTGGACTTTCTGTTTGCTCCTTGTTGCTCAGGCCCTGAAGTGCCAAGGTTGCTAAGTGGTTTGAAAATTTCTGAGACTTTTTTTCCCAAGTGGAATATAAGCAGTACAGAGCAGCACATTTGTTACAGTTCTGTGTTTAGCTGGAACGTAGAGGGACTTCTGAGGGCAAAACCCTTGTTTTGGGACCTGACTCAAGAAAGCATTTTTGCTTCCTCTTCTTGTTACCAAAAATAAAAAGTATTATTAAGCAATCATGTTTGCAGCTATTCCAGGGAAGCTGTATTGCACAGAGTATTGTCAGAGAACACTATGAAAAGGACTTGGAAACATGGGACATTTGGAGAGGATAGCTCAGAGGGCACCACAGGCTAAGCTAAAGCCTGAGATATCAGTTCACGTAAGAGGCAGAGACTTTCGAATCTGAAAATGAAAAGCCAAAATGTCAAAGGTAAAGCAATGATAAAAGCAGCTGTCAAGGGTGGTTTGCCAATACACTGAAGCTGCATTGCCAATACACCAAAGAACTTGGGGTGACAAGCAGGAAAAGGGGTACTGTCAAAAGTATCTACTGTGGTTTCAGGATCAGAGGGAGAGAGGAAAACAGGTTTATAGAACAACATGAAAGGAAGGCAGATAGGATTTAGCAGCAGCTTTGCTAAAGGAGAAATAGGTTGAGTATTCTAATGATGGAAGGAGAAGGACAAGTTTGAATGAGGGGAAAGGGATCTGGCAAACTTGAAACTTTCTTTTTGTTAGTTAGCTGGAAGTGACAAGGCACACCTTCGACTCTGCTGCTAAAAATGGAAGCTTGGAGTACAGCCAGGAGATATTTAGATCGCTCAAAGGCAGAAATTACTTTTGGACATACTGAGAATAGGTGATGTCATTTAGGTGAAAAAGAGAAAGTACACCAAAAGAGGCTGCAGGAAAAGGAAATGTCTTTTTATCACCTTATTCAATTGGGTTAAGTTTTAGGAGGAGAAGTAGTTATTGCTTCTCCTTTCTTCTTTGACATTATATAGACTGATAGGTGCAGTCATTGAAAATATTTGAAAAGTTATTATGAAGATAAGATTTGGACTTTGTCATCCTGGTCACTCAGATATGTCGAATTTCAGTGAAGGAAGGGAATAAGTATGTTGTAGATTGAAAAGGATTAGAAGTAGTAGAGCAACAGGAATTACTTTGCTATACAAAACACTGGAAAAGTTTTGGAGAGAGGTTGACTGGAACAGGTTCAATGATGAAGGTGAGAGGCTGAAAATGAGAGGAGTCAGTGTGGGGAGTGATGTAGGCTGACTCCTACTCTCTGTGAAATCCACATAGTCTTGGCACTGTGAACAAGGTTGAGTTTTAATGCCTAAGAGCTGAGGGGAAAATAAATTTCCTCTCCCAGAGAGGATGAAAACCAACTCCTGTGGCTGCTGCTACCTGCCAGAGAGTGAGTAAATCTGCAGCTATTGTAGACAAGAAGTCAGATGCAGTGCCATGGCAACTGCTGAGACCAAGCAAGTCTGCTTTTTCTTGCTTTCTTATGTTATGCTTTTTCCATCCCATTAGTCTAAAAGGTCATTTATCTTTTCTCTCCCTCCCCCCCAGTAATTGCTTGCTTTGAAAATAGTGCATAAAAATGAGGAAGGACATCATTCAGATGGTTAAAGATAAGAACACAGACAGGGATTAAATAATTTGAGAAGGCATCAACAATACTGATTGTTTTTAATGGACAGATGAGAAGGTATGTTTCTGTTTTCTGAATAAAAACTTTTCCTCAGTACAATAGTAAAACTAAGTCTGTCAGTAGGATTGATTTAAGGATACAGGTGAGGAAGTACTCCAGGATATCTGTTTTATGTTGGCAGCTTCATACAATACGGTCTGTTAGTTTTTGGATGTTCCAGTAGAGTCGTGTTGGCTTGAAAGTTTCTCAGAGTTTTCATGCTGACAGGTAAATCTTTTTGTGCCTGGGTTTCTCAGGAGCTCAGTGTGTATCTTTGGGGTATCACCTCCTAGGGACATCCTTCAGAATACTGAAAAAGCCTTAGTGACTTCATTAAAGGACCCAAAATATATTTAATATTGATTTGAGAGCTCAAATGCAAGAGAATCTACCACAGGCTTTATTTGCAATGATTATTATTCACTATTTTAAAAAGGTAAACCTTACTTTCAGCCTTAAATACAGAGCTTGCAGCTGTTGCATTGATTATGGATTGCTATGTAAGACTGTAGCCCTTCAGAGTAAAAACATACCCAAGAGTGGATGGTGATCAAATTATATTTTAACATACTTGGATGAAAAATAAAGTAAATGTCTTTAGAACTGCTTATTCTTTAAATAGCATTTAATTGAACTAAGTACTGTATATTTAACAAGGAAGATCTTTTTACCCATTTCCCTCAATTTTTATGCTTCATTTCTTTCCCTTTTTTGAGGGAACATGATGACTTTTCTTCTAGAAGAGATTCATTTAGCTAAAACCATGTTTTTTCTTTTAGACTTTTACTGACTGTATATATGGTACAGAGTAACTTTTTATGCAAAGAATATTTATGTATGATGATTATGTAAGTGAGAGGTATGGTTGCACAACCTGAGGATGTGAAAACCTGCTGTGCATCATTTTAAATAAGCATAAAGCTTCAGAGCACGTGTTATTTTGTGAACTGATCACAGAATAAATCCTTTGATGACAGAATAACTGCATTCTCAGGACCAAATATGGATGGATTTCAGCAGTGTGAGAAAGAAAATACACAGTACAGAAGTTCTTAGAGCAGCCTTCCAGTTCAAAAGCACTTTGGTAGAGCTGGACAGAAAAGCAGCAGTAGAAGTAAGTGAGATTTTACTTCTGCAGCACAGCTAAGCAATGAGCCAGACCTTAGTGTTTTAATATGCATAAAGTATTCTATGCTTTAATGAGATCTTGAGCTTTGGCTCTGAAGATTGTTAGTGCCCTGGTGGATAGCTGTTCAGGCATCAGGCATACAATGAGAATTTGCTTTCTCTTTCAGTTCTTCAACTTTGTGGATAGAATTTATTATTTGCCTAAATATAAGCAGCAGTCAAAATTCATTATATATTATAGTATCCCTTTTTGCTATTTTTAACTCCATCTCATTAAGTGGATTACATGGTATCCTTTGGTAATTAAGTGCAGATTAAATATGATATGAAAAACATAAGGAATTACACCTTTTCAACTGCCATAATGAAATTTTTAAAGGCAGAAGAATGACTCTGGTATTTTTTTCCAGAAATGTTCGTCAATAAAATAAATATATCTTGTCCTTGTTGATGTGATTGTAGAATCAAAAATGTCAAGATTAAATGTGCTGTGTTCTTTCCCATTTAAATTCCATTCAAAGATAATTCATTTTTTGCCTATTTTATCCTTTCTTTCGGTAATAATGACTTCCTCTCAAGGTTTTTGTTGGATATGCATTATCTGAACACCAGGAAACCTAAATAAGTAGAGCAGGAAACAGAGAAAAAATGGAAATCTAGTAGGGGCTTGCATATTAATTTGGTAAGTATTGGTTTTATTTGATAATAAAATAGCATTTCTATTTCCACCAGCTACATAAAGTCAAACCAATCCATGAAAATTACTTGTAAAAATTCTCTATGTTTTTAAAATTTGATCAAGACAAACATTATGGACATAAACCTTCCCTCATATGAACTTGCAGAGTCCCAAATCTAAATTCAAACTATTTAACATCAATCAATTAAGCCTCTCTATAGAAATAAGAGAGGGATTAGTTCTTCCAGAGATTTGATTCCCACCTAAGACTTGCATCACCCTTGAAAGCACCTCTTAATGCCAAATGGAAACTTGGTGGTCCCCACGGAGCTCAGTGAAGCCCAACTGCTCAGTGTAACTTGGTCCTGTGTCTTTGCAGTTAAGCTCTGCCTTCACCTCCTGCTTTCCTTCGAGTTTAGTTCAGGTATGGTTGAAGTATAAAGTAAGTGAATGTTATTAATTATCTCAATCTGGATCCTAGAGAGATTTCTTTGGGTAATACTGTTGCTAATTCTACTTTATCTGATTTCAAACTAAGTCACCAATTGCATGATTCCTAAGAGCTGAATTCTGCTCCCCAGGTTGGGATGTAGTGACAATCAGCCCATTCTGTCACCAGTGCTCAAGTGAAGGTACAACATTTTCTGGAAAAGAACAAAAAGCAGCCATCATACTCCCCTTATGCACCTGAGCAGCTGCATTAGACTTAGCCATTATCAAGTCCTTAATGATGGCAATTTATCAAATTAGCCTTAAAATAATACATACCTTTTCCCAAATGCTATACCATTAGCATGCCAAATTTTGACTGTCTTTATCAAATAGTAAATGGCTTTATTTAAAATGAGTCTTTCCACTCACCTCCAACAGGTGAAATGAGTTTGATATATTCTACATTTTCATTTTGTTTCGTATGAATTGAAAAATATTAAAATGCACAAAAATGCATTGCCCTGATTAGCTTTTTAATCTGATTTCTTGCTAAAAGTGATTATTGCAGATGCAGTCCCACTCAGCAGATTTGTCATGACAAAGCCATAGTTTAGTGTGGGTGGTGGAAAGTGGCTGAATTTAGGGTCATAAGTGAAGAGTTAGATATTTCAGCTGGGAAAAAAATCTTTATAAAGAACAAGGTCAGGTATAACTCTGCTAGAACCAGACAAACTAGCAATTTGGAATGCTTGTTGCAGTGCATTTGTGTATATGGAAGATGTTACTTTTTGTGAAAACATGAAATGGTGTTCCAAAGTACTTTGACTGAAAATACATTCCCTGCTCTGCCCAGCTGATGATAATATGTCTGAAAGTGCTCAGCAAAGTATAAAATTAATGAATATATATATATATATATATATTTATGTGTGTGTGATTTATATATGTCTTTTGAAAGGGCAAGCCTTAGGCACAAGGAAGTACTTAGATATTTGTTATTTTGTAAAGCCTTGAAGACTGTGCTGACCTAATAAGTAAGAATTGTTCCTTCTTTTCTGACAGTGAGGATAGAAATGAAAGGGACTAACCTTCTGATTCAATTGATTTTCCTTACAGCACTGGTGTAGGAAGGAACTTTCTCCTAGTTTGGCACTGTGGCAGCTTCAGTTCCTCTTTTGCTGGAACCTAGGATCTACTTTAATTCCATATTTGCAGCCTATTATCTTTCATATTGCTAGGTTTTATAACTATTGCAATATTGGATCTTAGGATCTAGATTGAAGTCTTGCTGTTCTGGGCACAGAGAAAACAACTACAATAACCAGCTTCCACCCTGAGAAGTCCTAAAATACAATCTGCTCTTCCACAAGATTTTCACTTCTGAAGGCTGTGTCTTTGTTAGCAAGCAGTGAGGAGCAGTGGCTGTGGATCTGCAGGAACAAACAGGCTGCAGGTACCCACTGTGTGGGTTTTGAAGGGTTGATGGGTGGCTTTATATCAGATTAGTTAAGATCCAGTTCTGTAAGCTAATTGCCCATTCGTGGTTGATGTGCCCTTGCAATTTAGTTGCACTTTAAATTAATCGAGTTGGTGCACATCAAACCTGGTCCACAATGTGAACCAAATCAGGTAAATGGGGGCAGTGAGATTGGCTTTGAAAAGTACATTCTTGAGCACAACAAGCAAACCCAGGACTGTTTGTGTAGAACTTGCTGTTGTAGTAGTGCAGACATGATTGATGTCCAAGACATGCACATTCTGAGTGCCTGGGGGAATCCATGTATCTAAATGGATCCAGCTGAAACCAGTGGCTTAATATCTTCTGCTTGGTTTCTGTGATTTTCTGTGCCCAAAACACGGGCCTTAATGACTCTCACACACAACACTCACAAGTTTTTTGTGTGTGACTGTGCCTACCTTGAGCACAACTCAAGAAACACTTCTGAGACACATCCCCATAGACACCCAAATCACTGTTGCCTTTTGTGTTGCTTCTGTTTTGCCCCAGACCCCCAGATAATTTTAACAAAATATCTGAGAGTTTCCCCCAAACCTTCTGTTATCGACACATAGTTTAGTGCTTAAATGCTCAACTTTTGTCCATCTTCAATATTTTTAATCCAACGACAGTAAGACCTAAGGCTGAGATGAAAAAAGAGCAGTATATAGGGACCCAGAGATATCAAACCAGCCAGCTTATGCTAAACATAATAAAACTGCATAAACATGTTGGGTAACTAGAATAAACATGCACAAGGAAATATTTCCAATGTTCACTTCTCTTCTTAGTAATTATTGGACAGTTCAATAAAACAAGAACAGTAGCTGGAAGAATTCAGTGCCAGGGCTTACACTGGAAATTATCAACAATTCACATTATCAACAATTCACACTTCATGTGGCTGCAGATATAAGGCCAACAAGAAATGAGAAAAAATGGTCTTATTATTTGCCAAAACATAGGGTTTCTGTTAGCTTTGTATGTCTCTGTTAGCTCTATATTTGCTATTGCTGCACTAAGGACACTGTTTGCAAAATAAGATACTTTCATTTTAGCATCACTGATGTAAACTGGATGTTCTACTGATAATGCTTTAAGGATAAAATTATCTCTAACAAAACCAGAAAAATATAAGAAAACTCAAATTGATTATATTAACTTCAAATGGTAAAATATGGTTTCAGCCATTACAAATAGCATTTCTTATGAAGCTCACTATGCTTCAGAAACGGAGTTAAAAGTAAAAATTTATGACTTAAAGTACAACATGGCTTTTTTTTTTTTTTTTTGGGTACAGCACAATTTTGGGAATTAGGGAAGCTTCTAGCTGGTGCTTCAGTTTCAAGGCCAGAAATGCTCCTACCCCTACCCACCTGCAGAATGGAGCTTGGCATCATTTCCCACAGGAAGCTTAGTCAGATCTGTTAAATAAATTGCAATAGTAAAGTTTTGCCATACAACTTCAAAACCAAACACCTACTCTTGCAGTTAATGTAGGGTACAGTCATTTTGAAAGAATAAAGCATTTGGGGAACTCATAACTCTTTGGGCAACTCTGTTTTGTTTTGTTTTGGCTGGTTGTGCTTCTAACATCAGGGAAGCATCACAGGTCTCGTGAGCTTTGGCTCTGGTGGCTCAGCTTGATTTCTGAGAAGGCTTAAATGTAGTTCTCTCATGCTCTGCAAGACTAAACAGGATATAAACATAATCAAATATGAAGCCATTAAAGCTGAAAGCTGTACAGTCAGCTTCATTTCTTGGCTTAAAGCAGTAGTGCACAGTTGAAATTTGAGATGTAAGGCGACAATGGTACAAAATGCAGCATGTCTGATGGAACCTCTGCATGGTGGGGTTATTTTGGTTCATTTTGGGCGTGTTTGTTTGGTTTTTTTGGTTTTGTTTTGTTTTGTTTTGGGGTTGTTTTATGGGATATGTCAACTACTGAACCTAGAAATATTTTTTAGGAATAGGTATACCTATTTGGTTTAGTAAAGTTTTCATAGGCATACTTTGGAAATTCTGATGAAGAATTGGAAGAGATTTCATTGGCTTGTGGCTTTCATTTAAAAAAATCAATGAAAAAAAACCAAAAAACCCCACCCACCTCAAAATCTTAAGTTTTTATTAAATTTCGAATAAAAATGGTCTTGATGGCAATATCTCTGATATTTCCAGTGTAGGCTGCTGAGAACTGGACATAGTCCAGTGAACTCAATGGCTCAGAAATGCAGATAGTCACAAAATCATAAAGGCTGGGAGCCCACAAATTAAGCCAATGGAAACTGCCATTTTGGCAGTGTATTCCAAGATTTTTGGTAGCTACAAGCTGGAATTAAAAACTTGAATGATATTTGAGATTAGAAAGATAGAAACCTACAGCAGATCCTGCAGATATTCTAGTGAAGCTCCTTCCATGTACCCAAGGAAATAGTACTGTAACATATTCCAAATAGAGATAATAATTCTTAGAGATAATTCTGGGCATAATTATTATATCAGACATTATTTTTATTATTTTGATTGAATTAAGGTCCATTTTATGTATTAATGTATTTTTGTAAGGAATAAACAGTTCTTCAGAGCCTTTAAAATGAATGAATGAGAAAGATAAGTGCATAATTCATGGACCATTTGCAACACACCATTCTGCACAGGAGGGAAAGTTCAGAGGAAAAAAAAAAAGAGGCAATCACCTGTACAATTTAAAAGGAGTTGTTGTGATGTTAAATAAGGGAGAAATAGAACTTCTCTTCCAGAGTTTCCTCTGAAACTCTGTAAGTTAAGTCTAAAGGAAAACCATGCTGAAACACTGGAGAGACTTTTGACCAAAGCAATGGAGGTTTCACAGTTGAGAGTGACAATTTCTAACTATAACTGCACAGTCACACACGGTTTCTTGCAAAGCTGTAACAAACTGCCATCCTAACCATCTCTAATTGTACAATTGCACCTTAAATTGTCACCCACTACAGAAGTCCTTGTTGGTCATGGCACTCTTTAATCTTGTTTACTGTAAAACTACAGGAAATATTGCAAAGGAACATTATAGGAAAAATTAATGTTATTTTTCAGGTTCTCTGCAGGAGACTGGAGCTGGCTGCCAGGCAGAAATTTGAAAAGCAGACTTGCTGTCTGAGATGCTATGGGAGCATGGAGCAGCTGAGGAACAGAGAATTACTGTTATATAAGCTTTCTATTTCCTGGCTGAACAAGACAGGTCTCTTGTAGAAACTGAAGCCACAAACTAACATGAATGCCTAATATGTGTGATCAAGCAAAACACTGAAGTGAGAAAAGGCATCCAAGTGTCACAGCTCTGCAGGATGTGCCCAGAGAAGCACTGCCCCACGTGTCTGTCTCAGGGTGCATCAGATGAAAGGTAGGTGAGTGAAATTGTTTTACTGATAAAAAACTTTCACACAGGAAGCAGAATGGGCAGATCTGGTTTGTAGGGACAAGAGAAGGAGTAAACGGTGCTTGGCCAACATGTTCTTTCTTTCCAGCTGGTGCCTTCCGTGGCACTTTTTACCAACTCCTTTGCAGTGGGATGCAGTCACCAAACTGCAGTGTGTGGTATCTCACTCCTTTGAAGTTCATACTTCAAGGGGAAGAGCAAAAAGAGATCCTGCCAGAGTACTCCAGAGGATTCAGTTCAGCCTTTTTTGTATCTTAAGAAGGAAGGAAAAAAGGCAAAGTAAGTGGAGAGGGAAAAGAAATTTTTGCTCAATCCAGGACTGGGTAAAGTTGATGCAAAACTTGGTTTGATTAGCATGTATAGGAGTAATTTGCGGTAATTTATCTGCTTTTTCCTTAGTGCTTTTGTCCTAAACTTATTTTGCACTGCAAAGTAAGGCAGTTATCAGCTGCTTTTCTGTTATCCTCTGAGGGGAGCATTTTCTGCAGCTGCTGAATTGCACTCAGAACAGTGGAGAATGATCACCATGATTTACAAGGAGGCTTCAGGTCAATGCCATGCTGAGGAAGTGAAGGAGCAGGGGCTGATCAGACAAAGATAACTGCTTCTGCCTGCGAGTTAAACGCTGCCCTTGAGGGGAGACCACATCGGGATCGCAGGTTCAGTCGCTCCAGGGATGTGGTAATCACTAGATGGGTCATTTACCTGAGGAGTCTGGGGATAGCAATAACTATTCATTACTGCAGAGCTATCAAATTGATGAGTTTTTTCCTTTTTTTCTCGGGCTTAGCATATAGAGAGAAAACCAGGAAAGCCACTATATTAAACAGCTCTTAAATAAAGTGTAACAATGAGCTTGGTTATAAGTAGTGTTTATAAATGGTACTGAAGAGAATATAATCCAGAGAGGACAGTCTACTGCTATTAAAACAAATTATTCCCACTCATGGGTTTGTACAGTTCTTAGTCCAAACTGAGCTTCCTACTTTGGAGAGAGTAATGTCACAAGAGATTGACAGTCTTCCCTTTTGAGCAGAGGAGTAAAAGGAGAAAGATGGGCATTCAAATTGATGTCATCCGAAGAAAGGTAGACTCATGCCAAAGAAATCTGAAGTTCAAACTGCCTGGGGCACTACGTGGCACAAGAGTTTAAATGTGTTATTCAAGCTGCATGGTTAAAGACCATAGGTTATAGAGGCCAGACAGCTGAGACCCAGTAAAGGGAGAGCTGTTCTGGTGTTGATAAAACTGATCTGTTGGCTTAGACATTTAGCTGGGATGCAGAAGACGTGTATTTTATTTCAGGTTTTATAAAGACAGCCCATGCTCCCTGGACAGATAGTTATCCAACTTCTTCCTTCTGTGGTTCCTACATGAGAAATTGGTGTAATAACTCTCTTGCTCATGGTCATGTGCTGGTAACCAACAGAAAAGATCACTGCCATGGTGCTTTAACTCCATGCTCCCTCCACTAAAAGTTCAGAGAAACAAGGATGAATGTGTTTTTTCTGTGGGCTTTGCTTATGAAATATGTTCTCACTGAAACCCATTAATCGAAGTAGAGGTTGATGCATGGTTATTTGCTTGATCTAATGTTTACTGAAGTCAGCAGAAATCTTTCACTGGGTGTTTAATGTCTTCCCCTCCCTGTCTTGCTGTGATGCTTTATGATCAGTGGAGCAGCTGAAGAAAAATGCTTGAGATTAAAAGCTTTTAGGATGAGTATTGAGGCAACAGAGATCTAGCAAAAATAATCTGAAGGGTCACATAGTTTATATTTTAAAAGTAATTGTAGCCTTACAGAGACAGTGTTAGTGTAAGGACTCTTGCAGCCTTGGTGCATCAAAGGTATATGGGAAATAAGGTTGTTTAACTCAAGGCCTAAATCAAATTTGAATGCATTTATTCTAACCTTTATTACACCTATCCCCATAGTCTGAAGTGCAGAATAGAGTGCCCAATAAGCTGAACACTGACCCAATAAATATTTGTATTTTATCAGGTAAAGCAAGTGAATTTTGAAGTTGAAAATGCCATTGTTTCAACTTTTGGAACTCTTTGCTTGAGACATAATCTTCATTAGATAACACTGTCTTGAATTTGCCTTCTTTTCCCACAAAGACTTAGAGTAATAACCTGGAATACAGGCAAGAACAGAAGCAGGAGGAGCATGTTGTACAAGGAAAAGCTGTGTCCAGGCACAGCCCACCCAGCCCTGCTCCAGGACAAGAGGTCCTGGTCATAGAGAGGAGCTGAGTGACTGGGGGGTCACATCCAAGCTCTGGGGACACCAGTGTCAGCTCCAAACAAACTCAATCCACAAGGATGTGGGCAATGCTGAAAGAAGCCAGGGAGGAAGTTCCTGAAATTGCAGGATTTTGTTCGGACAGGATAGAGGAGGCTTTCAGTTTTTACTTTTCTTGGGAAAAATAAAATTTTAGTGTAGGCTTCTTTCTCCTTCACTCCTGTTCTGTGATTCACAAATCCTGACTTATTTTCTCATATGTAAGAGCTATGTGATGAACTCCAGTCATAACTATGGCATGTTCAGCCTCTTTTCACATCAAATGCTTATTTAGGAAATACCTGGAGGACTATTTGACACATTCAGTATGTCCATAGAGTGTTGAAAAGGGGATTTACTATTATCTACGTTCTTTATCTTTCTGTTCATAGTTTCCAGAGTGATTTTTATGTCTTTAAGACAAATTAAGTGATGAACCTGGCCTGACAAGTAGCATTTAGACCTAAAGACCAAAATTCCTAAAAAGTCTTCAAGTTCTACAGCTATGGGATTTTTATGAATGAAATAAGGAGCAGGCACAAGAGGTCTTCAGGTAAGACACTTTCTAAGTCTCAGTAGTAAGTGAAAATGTCTTGAAAATTCTGCAATCACTTGATATTTATTCTTCTGTCCCTTGTGCATTATCTTTTAGACTGTGCTTTCTATACCATATTGTTATGCAGTGATAAGGGTTCAACAAAATGAAAAATTATTCAAATGAAAAATGGGAATAAGACTATGACTTGGCTGGTTTGTACTGAGAAGGGAGTGTATGACATATCATGTTATCAGTTTAATCCATGTTACTTTGGACATCACCACACTTCCAGTTTATTAGCAGTAGGATTTCTGCTCTGTAGGTTTTGTACCAGCTAAGTTGCTTAGCAACCTTAACTCCAAGATAACGATGTCTTGCTGCCTGTGATTAAAGAATGATTTTTCCTGTATTCTGTTTATGATACATCTAACTTACATATTTTGTTGTTTGCAAAGTCTTTCCCTCAATTTTCATTCCAAATAAAGCAAGGTGTATAAATGTTCCTTGAAGCACTTTATCTTTGAAATTCACCACAGTCACCTACTTGAGTAATGCAAGTAGCACAATAGTATTATGAGAAAACCCACACTATACAATAATGCAAAGAACATAAAATGGAGAAGCAGCCTATAGAGCTGCTCTTGATACTGCTGTATAAATCCTTAAAACCTTTTCAGCACAAGTGCATTGCTAATAACCGTGGATAATGCTCTAGCCCTGTGGTTTAATTCTCCTCTTAAATAAATAGAAAGCTCTAGGACTTGCCCATATGTGTGCTTTGGAACTGGTCCAGAAAAGTGAAATAGTGTACTTTAAATGGTAGCAAATGCCTCTTGATAAAGCTGGGAGCTAGATCAATTACTTTAATAGTATTACAGAAGTCCACTGGACCTCATCACTAGCTGTATTGTGAGCTCATGTCTGAAGGATGGCACATATTAAAATGGATATAGGATGGCATTAATATATTTCGAAATATTCTGTTAATTCCTGAACATCTTATCACCATGGTTACTGTGATAAGAAATTAAACAAACAGGAAATAATTTTAAATTAATCAATGCTGAATAAGATTCCAATGGAATCTAGACTCTCATTTAAGCATTGGGACCCACAATAAAGAGTGACAACTTGTTGGCTAATAATATAATCCATGGAATTATAAAGCCTGCTGGAAGAGTAGACAATGTGTCCTGGGATTTGGGGTGTCTATCATAAATTCCTTCCCATATTGTAGGAAGTGGTGGGTTTGCAATGGAGGCCTAGATAGAAGCTACTGATGTAAACTGTCTGCTTCCAGCAGACTGGAGTTAAATTGGTAACTCTTCATGGTGTAGAGGTTTGTAACCAAAGTACTGATACTGGTATGGATGCAATGGGAATATCTGTGTGTGACAGCACCAGAAGTTACAGCAGAGTATTATGAGACTGGGGTCTGTCTTGAACTCCCAGGACATGGTGCCCAGTGGTATCACTGAGGAAAATGCTGTTTAAATCCTAGTGAGAAAGGAGCACAGCACAGATGCTTCCTCAAGGCAAGACCCTCCATCCTAAACTCAGGATGCAACAAGTTGCAGCACATCATGTGTGCCAATCCTTTTCTTTTTCCTCGACAGGAAAATTTACATTTCAATCAAACAATAGAAAAAAAAAAAGGAAAAATAGACAATGCATAATGAGCTCACCAAAAGCTTACATCACTACTGGAGTCAAAAGTAAAGTACTAGCTGTCAAAATTGGTAAATGTGTTGTCCTTGTGCCTAAGGATTAACTTAATGCCACATTCAACTCTCTCCAGCTAAGAGATGTGAACAAGTACTGCAGTATGGCATTTACTTGCTGCTTTTAAGGGTTTCTAACATATCAAGTTGTTAGCAGTTTCTAGCTGTTTATTTGAACAATTATCTTTACTTAACAAGTCAGCAATTCTGCTCTGAGTATTTGGAGTAAGTTTTTAGTTACTGACCTGGACTGGCTTCTATTGCAGTGTTGGGTGTGTGAGGGTGGTACAGAAGCAGGAGGGGAAGGTATCTGTGATACACAATGATGTTCATGTCTGTAGTGAACATTGTGTAGACCAACAGTTGAAAAATCTGAGCATTTCTACAGTGAATTCCTGCTGCTGGATCAGCCTGGTGTTTCTTGAATATTTTCATAAAGAATGCTTTAAAGAACAGAAGTGTTGCCTCAATGGAAATAGAAGTTGTCCCATGTAGGATATAGCTCCCCTATATGAAGCATTTGTTTCAAATATCTACCTACCAGGTGGATAAAATCTGAGATTGTGTTTGGTGCTTAATTTGAAGTGGAAACTGAGTCTGTTCATCCTTTTGTATCTGAAACAGATGACAAAACTATTCTTTGCAAGGAAATTCAGAAAAACCAAAATGCAAAACCTTGGCAAGAGCAATACCAAGGCATAACAGGAATACAGTAACATCTATTAAAATACCCTCTTAAGTGACAGGTTTATATCAAATTTACTTAACTTCACCAAACAAACATGTTTGGGCGAGTAAATATTTGGCATTTGGAGATCCCCCTTGACTTGAAACTAGGTATCCATTAAAGCACCTTAGCTTAGGCTGAACTAGATATTAGTCTGTGCTAAGCAATCCAGTGAGAAACATCTTAACAGATATACATGTTGAGGATCTCATCCACTGATAATTATGAATGAAATTAATAGAATCTGGAGTACCTGATTTTGTAGTGACATCCCAGGAGGAGCTCACAGTGGTAATACTGCCTGGCTCTGGAAATGAAGGTGCAGTAAATGACAGTGAGTTGAAATGGGAAGTGATTCTGGTATGAGTCATCAGAAAAGAGCAACTGGGAAAATCACTATTTTTAAGGGAAGGCCTTTAACCCATGTACTTAGTGCATATGTTGTCACAAAGGAGTTTCACTCAGACTAAAATTCTTCAAATTACATCTGGTATTCAAGAGACATAGGCAAATCAGAAAGTCTTCACTGTGAGAAGTAAAAGTATTTTCTATTTTTGAATTATAGTTAATGTTTTTCCACAGGAAAATATTTTGACCTTGTTAGCATTTAAAGATGAACCTATAATTTTGACAGCCAAATATAGTTTCTTTGTGGTAGTGTAAGAACATCTGAATTGAAATAGTCAAAACATCTCTCACATTATGCACTCACTCAAAATTCAGGTTTAAATCCTTCCTGGGGATTAATATTTAATATTTATTTAAACATTTCCAATTATCTTTGGAGCCACAGAATAAAACAGAACTTTAGTAATTGTCACAAAAAGTGACATGGAACAGGTTATTCCAATGTGAATGAAGCTCTGAACATAAAGAATTCTTTTAAAGAACAAAAAAGGAAGTACATTAAAGGTTCAGTATCACTCATTAATATTACTTACTTCCAACATTGGTCAGGAAATGTGATCCTCTAAATTATCTCAAAGAGGATGCTGTCATTTGGATAATTACACGTGACCCCAATTTATGCCAAGATATATGTAGAAATAAACTAATTCTTAATGCTATTCAAATATTTCTAAGCTTTCCAGCTGAGTAGTGCTAATTAGAGCTTTATACACTTACAAAGACAATTTAAAATAGTGCTTTTAGCTTGGGTTTTATAAAATGTTTTCTTTATTTCTGTTCTCAAAGATGTCACGCAGCAACAGAGCTGCAGTGACATCGTGTGCAGGAGCCCAGGAGGTCTGAAGAGTGAACCAGGAGCTGTTCTCTCCATTGCATTCAGATTTCCTATGAGTGTTGTTTTGCTGGCATTGATAGACTGTAATTCAGAATTAAGGGGTTCAAATTGAATTTGAATGTTTCCTAAAGCCTTTAAGAGTAGTTACAGAGCAATGGCCTGAACACCAATAGCTACTATTCCACTATCTGCCAGCTAAACACAACACATTTTTTGGCAGCAAAGATCTTTCAAGTTCTGTTTCTCCTCCCACACTCCCAGAGTATTAGTTTCAACGTAATGTGACTATTACTTGGTAACATTAATATTAACATGAGGTATGGGTTAACAACATCAAAGAATAAAGAAGATGACCTGGAAGTTAACTTTCAGGGAAAAAAGTCTGGTTCAGGCTTACATAAAGCTTCTGGTAAGAGAGAGAGGACTTCTAAAGCTCTTTGCATTTATTAAAGGCAGGGCTGGATTTACATCCAAAGCTGCAGAAACCTAAAGGAAGCCACCAGAGGGCCACTAAAATTCTGTCAGGTCACTGATAGCCCAGATCTGTTTCTTCACCCAGATCAACACTTGTGCCAGTGCAAGGAGAGGATGGCACGAGGTAAGAATAAGGAAATGATGATTATTTCCTTTGGTGCCAGTGCATTTCCAACTGAAACTTTGTGTGAAAAGATAACATAGTTGGATAGAAGGAAATTCTGCTTGAAGATTAAGTGGAAGAGAAAGAAACAGCATTTTCTTCCATTTTACCTAATGTACCAGTAATTCCTCTGGTTGGAAGTGTATTATTCTGAAGCCTGATTTCTGGGTACAAAGTATGTGTTTTTGGAAACCTTCCAATACCTGGTTTTGGAAACCTTCTGGGTAAAAAGTATGTGCTTTTTGGAAACCTTCAGAGATTTCCTCTGAGTAAAAGACTGACAGAGCATGTAACACGTGCATCTGAGCATGCATGTGCATGCTACACAACTGCTCTGCACCTTGGTAGTGAGTTGGACTGTTCTGGGGAATAGATGGGGCAATACTTCCATCAACAGGAAAAATACACACCCTGAAATTGGTAGTTCCAAATGTTTGTTGCTGGCTAAAACAAAATATCTCACTGCTGTTACTATTTGATAAGTAGAGTGCTCTCTCTGTAGTAGTCCTGGGCTTCAGGCAGCAGTTCTTTATAGGAAGGTGCCTTAGGTGCTAAAATCCGTCTTATATTCTTAGTGAGCATGCTTATTTTTCTTATTTTGCCTATGGACACTTATTTTTCTGTAATAAAAATGAGTGAGGGAATGCCATCACAAGTTTTATCTTGAATTTTTAGTGGACTTTTGCACAGTGAATGTACTTTCCTAGCAGCCAAATTGCTGCTCCTTCACAAAGAACACACTTGCTTCTCAATCTATCTTCCCTCATCCTCAACCTCTAAATGAGGATTTCACCTATTTTTTGGTGTGTGTGTTTTAAGAATTACAAGTTAACATTACCTTGCATTTTTTTTCGTTTGGTTTCATTCTGTTGAAACCTACAACTACTTGAAGGAGAAGGTTATATGAAACATTGGTAGCCAGAAAATCTGTTGAGTTTTAATGTGTTTTATTCAGGTGTGGCTCTGCTAGTTTTTATCTAAGCTGACTTCTAAATGAATGTCACTAGTTTTCAAAAGCTTTATTTCAATGCATAACTTTTTTTGCATATATAATACCTTATTTTTATAGAGGTATTTAACTTGTAATAGTCACACATTGATATGAGCCAAATTAATCAAAGCGTTTATCACTTGGGTAATCACATTAATATAACTGCACAAAGGAGCATAATCTTCCTGCAATAATATTGTAAAATGATACAGCTTATTATCACATTTACTGTGATGTTTACACTGTGTTTCACATCTCCCAGTGGTGACACAGCTCAGACCACAGATCATGTGGCCCCAGGCTCTGACCAGTGTTCACCAGATCATGTATATTTGAAGATAGCAGTAAGTGCTGTTAAGGGTGGCCTGGATCTCTTCCTTTTTTTTTGTTTATTTTTCTTCTTCATTTTCATTTTCCCCTCCACCTTTTCTGTTTCCTGTAATTATTTGTTTCTTCCCACATTGCTTAGGGAGAACACTTCCGCCTGTCCTGAAGTAGAGACTCAAAGGAAGAGTGATGAATGGGAATGTTTCTGGAAAATTACAAAGGGGATAAGTATGCAGGATAATTTCTAGCCTCCCTCTGCTGAGAAGCTCAGAGACTTCTTTATCTAGATACAGTACTTGAGTATTTAAAACCTCTTGGTGGTTTTATTTTCTGTGAAGTTGTTCAGTGTCCCTCAGAGCTCCTGCAGATTTTTGGCACCCACTGCACCTTTTGGCATGTAGCTCCTTAGATCTCCTCTCTGCTACATGAAGAAAACTTTCATTTGTTTCCAGTGTAGCTCCTAATAGCTTAATTTGATCCCCCACAGGTTTTGTTTTGGAAGAGTCAACGGATACTTGGTCTCTATCCAACTTCTCCATACAAGTCATAATTTTGTAGATCTTTGTCATACCCCTTTTTAGTCATCCCTTCTTCAGATTAGAGAAAAAATACATTTTGGATAAGTTCAAGAAAAAACCCAAATAGAACCATTTTTAAGGCATTCAGGAAACACTACTGCTTAGGTACTACACCATCCATTGTGTAGAACAATGGGCAGCATTCTGCTTTGCTCCATGATTAATAGATGGTGGAGCTGTCTAATTTCATGCTTGCTATGCCTTTATCATCACTAGCAAGGGATTTACTTGCAAGCTAGCACCCCTTATCATGATGGGGTTTGCTGTGGTCTGCCAGGTTGTTTTGCAGGCAAAAAGAACCACCCAAATAAATTACAGCACCAAGCATAGCTAAGAGATGTTTCCTTTTTCCCTGTCTATTATCTGACTGAAACAGCTTTAGTGGTAAACAATTAACAGAAACACTTCTCAATGTCTTTTCAGAAAGGTCTGCCAATCACAATGAAAGTAATCCCATCTCCAATCAGACAACATCAATAATCAAAATAATTCTACTATCAATGCAGTACTTGGAAAAATCCAGCAGTCAAATTAAATAAGAAATTATTATTTTTGAGTACTTGAGTATAGATTAGATTACAATAAGTGAAAAATACCATGACTCCAGCCTCTTTCATAATAAAGAAAATTTGCTTTCTTTACTTAATTTTATCCCAGAATTACAGAGTGGATGAGTTTGGGTGGGATCTCTAGACATGACCTGGTCCAGTGCCCGTGATCAGGCATGGTCTTCAGAGAGGTTGTGGAGGCTTCATCCTTGGAGATATTCAAAACCTGATGGGATGGTGTCCTGGGCAGCCTGCTGTAGTGATCACCTTCACATAAACAAACATTTTCTTATATTTAGCTGGAGTTTCCTGTATTTCAAGATACTTCTTGTCCTGTCTAGATACCACTGAGAAGAGAGTGGCAGTTTTTTGTACTGAGGGTCAGATGGAAGTGAAGAAGGGATTGAGCACTTTGCTCTTTTCTGTGTCCTCTGTCATCAGTTCCCTGTCCTGCTCAGGAGCAGTCCCATAGTTTCCCTAGACTTCCTCTTGCTCCTGATCTACTTGTAGAAACCCATCTTTTTGCACCTCACATTTTTCAATAATTCATCTGCAGATGAGTTTCAGTTTAAATGTAACAGATGACTTTAGTCAGATTTAGCTAATTTCGAAACTTCTTGCAAATGAGTTGGTTGAGTTTTACAGATGCTACTTGTTACTTTTTTTCTTGAGGAAATAAAATGTCTTATTGCTCAGCTTAGCTGGAGCTTATGAAAAACAGGTATCTTACTAGAAATAGCTTGTATATAATATATACTTTGCTAAATATATTTAATTGATTTCTGAGTAATGATAAAAAATATTTGGTCTAGATGGTTTAGCTTTCTAAAAGCTCTAGGTTAGAGAATTTTTTGTGTCACAAATCCCTCAGATATCTACCTCAGCACTGAAAATCACCATTGACCACTATATAAATCTAAAGACTGTGTATTTCACAGTTAAAATATACCAAACATTTCAGAAATCGTCATGATTTTCCTCTGTGACTATTGCTTCATTTTGGTATACTCACTGCACACTTTCCCACTGACTCACTTTCTTGGATCATCAAACAATCTATAAATCTGCATTTTACAGAACGGTTTTCAAAAAATAATAACCTAGTCCCAAATGCAAATTAAGTGAACAATGATGAACTGGACCCAGATTCAATTAAAAGTTGAGGCAAATGCTGAAACATTTTACCCCACGGAAACATTTCTGAATGTGAGTTGAAAATTAACCCTGTATGGGATTAAAATGCTGCACTGGGAAGGCAGGTCATGTGAGCTCCCACAAATCAAATGTGACACTTGTATTTATTGACTCATTCATTGTTCTCTTTTATGGCAATATTAAGGAACATTAGATTGGGGATGTATTGAACTTGCATGGCCTGGTTTTGGTAGTGGGGGGCTACAGGGAAGGCTTCTGCAAGGAGCTGCCAGAAGCTTCTACCATGTCTGGCAGAGCCAATCCCTGGTGGCTCTGAAGATGGACATGTCACTGGCCAAGGCTGGGCCAGCTAGCAATGGTGGTAATGCCTCTGTGATAACACATTTTAGAAGAAAGAAATAAAAAGTTATTGTGCAGTTTTAATGGTCAGAGAAGAGTGGGGTGATGAGGACATGTGGGAGGAGCAACTCTGTAGACACCAAGGTCAGCGGAAAAGGAAGGGCAGGAGCTGGGATTCCTCTGCAGCCTGTGGTGAGACCATGGTGAGGCAGCTGTGCTCTGCAGCCCATGGGGATCCATGGGGATGCAGAGATCCACCCACAGACCACAGGGATCCATAGGGGATGCAGAGATCCATCCACAGCCCATGGAGGAGCTGTGGATGCCGGAGAGGAGGCTGTGACCCCGTGGGAGGCCCATGGAGAGAGAGCCCATGCTGGAGCAGCCTGTCCTTGAAGGACTGCACCCCATGGAAGGGTGACCCACGCTGCAGTGGTCTGGGGAGGGCTGCTGCCCATGGGATGGACTCACACTGCAGCAGTTTGCAGGGAGCTGCTGCTCAGGAGATGGACTCACATTGGACAAGTCCACAAAGAACTGTCTCCAGTGGGAGGGACCCCACAGTTTGGCAGGGGAACATCTGGAGTGGACATGATGTAAAATGAAGAAGTAGGAGAAAGTGAATTTTTTTTTTTTAAAGATGATGCTTTAAATTTTTGAGACACATCTGCTTTAGAAAAGCTTTGTAATTCCATTGTCTCACACTGCCAGCGTGCTTTACCCAGGGAAGCAGAATGTGGGGAAAGCAGATACTTAAAGCCAAGACTGTTAACTTGCAGTGAGGTGATGTCTTCCATTCTTAATCTTTAAAATTCATTCAGAGTGCCCTAGATATGAGAAGAAAAGAAATGATGCACCATTTCTTTCAAAGCAACCTTTATTTTTGAGGTATACACACACATTTATGTATATTTCTAGATATCGTTCATCATTCATATTAGCAATAAGTGACGTAAAATGTCACTCAGTTCTCTACTTTTATTCTTAATATTTAGGATTTAAAGAGTCTTGTTGTGCTGCTGAGCTGTATTTGCAACATTTGTTAAGACTGGCATCCCATACATAAAACATCTAAAAGTTCAGCTTATCTGCTTTTGAGATGGCACAAATATGTTCACAAATTTTAGGAGCTGAAGGAGTCCTGGCTCCTTAGATTGAAGAAAAGCAGGTTACAATTGGTGGCTGGAAACAGCGTGATCATTGAAAAAATATACTCTGTATGTATTGACTTTTAAAAAGCAGGATTAGTGGCCCATTCACTGTTTAGAAGACACTTCAATAAGTATTTAAAGATTCTGCTTTATTAGCACTAGGAATTTAGTAATAACAGCTATCAGAACTCCAGTGTTATTACTGAAATCTCAAATCTAATGATATTTAATATTGATCAGATTTTGCAGAAAACAAAAAGTAAGATAAGATATAATTATGTAGTAAACATCTTCCATTTGTTAGTATTCATAATTTTGTACCTGTGCTTCTCTATTTTATTTTTTCTTGAACTGTTCTAATTCAAGGAGGCTGCTCTTTTTCCAGACACAATGCATTTAGTCAGCATGTTTCTAGAACTTGCAAACCTGGCATGAAAACACTTGTCTCAATAAGTAAGTAAATCTGTTAGACCCTTTCCAAGTATTGTATCTGACAGGATAACTGAGATAAAAGTCCACTGAAAAGAAAAGTTCACTGAAATTCTCAAAAAACTATAGTTTCATTTAGTGTGCCATGGGCATCACAATCACTCGAACCTTTTTTTTCCTCAGTGTTTGCCTGATTGTGTTTCACATTAGCCTGACCTAATTTACCCACATCTGAAAGGCCATGCCAAGTTTCACTCCCTGTGAGTCAGTGTAGCCTCCACAGACAGCCTGGGGGTATGTACAGATCCAGTGAATGTAGCTATAGCCATAGCCTTGTTTTATTATTGCTGGAATTTGACCTCTGAGAAGGAACCTTGCTTCCATTTTTATCCTGCCAAAGCTGTTTCTTAAGCCAAGGAACCTGAATTCTGATTTTTCCTAAGAAAAAAAAATGAACTCCAACAAAACACACACACAATTTCCTACCCCCCTCCATGCACCAAAATACTGTCCATGGCTACTGGGATAAATCTTGTTAATGCTCCTCAGTTAATGCCCCTCACTCTTACTTCCTGTTTGGAGCTATCCTTGGTCTACTTTTTCTTCCTGAAGAAAACTCTTATAATCAACTTTTCTGTAAGGGAGACTCTCAGAAGTCTTTGAAGAAATAAAATTTTAGCATTCCCATTAATATTTTTTCAGAATCTGGAGCACAGTGTCTGGTGTTCAGGTACTTCCCATTTTAGTTTTCTCTTTCAGGGTGTTACTTTTTCAATTGAAACTTGACATCACTTCTGAAATGGCATTTGTGACCACAGATGGTATCCAATCATCATTGAAGGTAATGGGCACTTTTACCTGCAGCATCTGCCCTTTGGGACTAAAAACCTTCTCAGGCTTTTCTCTAATCCTGCTCAGATGCAGGAATATACCAGGAGAATCCAACAAGACTCTGACATCAGACCAGTTTGGGTGGTTTTATACAGTTTATTTATATTAAACTAGCATACAAAAAAGTTCAAACATTTTAAACCTCTGTCTGTCATTGCTGAATCACTGAAGTGTTTGATTTAAATAGCACGATGTGAAACTGTCTAAAGAGGGTAATGGCCAATTAAGGATTGAAAGAAAGGCAGAGGCAGACCTTGTATGAGGCTGGATAATACACAGGAAAAAGTCTGCTGGCAGGGTTACATCAGTAAATGAGTATTTTGGCAAGAATTGGTTCATCAAGCCAAGTCGACTGTGCTAACAAAAGCACTTTAATATCAGATTTGTTGTGTCTATGCTGGAAGGACAGTTGAGAACTAATAAAAATAAAATTCACTGGTGTTTCTAATTTAGAACTGTTTTTAGACTGGGTCTAAATTGATTTTCCACTAAATAACTACTGCTAGGATTTCTATTTTCTGGTTTTTCATTTCCCTCTATCCATGATTTGCACCATGATGACCTCCTTAAGCTAGGTTTTAAATCATCACTAACAAACTAAGATCAAACTATCTCATCTTGGTATTATACCATTAATATGCTTTGGTTTTTTTCAGCTTGGCAGCCTTGTTCCAAAATGCACATCCTTTATATTCAGGTAAGTCTTGATTTGCATGAAGTTCAAGTGCACCAGCTTTTCTATTTTCCTTGAATTATTTTTCATGTTTGAAACATGTAACCATGCTAGATCACCTTTTCCATAGCTTGTGTAAGTCTGTCAAAATCACATTTGCTCTAGAGAGTAAACCAGCCTAAAGCTGAAATACTGGCTATGACCCTTTGGAAAGATGTAAAGAATTTATCAGTAGAAGTGTTATGTCCCTTTGGCAGTGTCTCAATTAATTATCCTTGTGCCACTGTAGGTCTGGCAGGTATATTGTCATCAAATGCCCAGGGTGAACTAAAATACATTCTGTTATTCCATCTTTCATACACAAACTATTTTAAAGCTAAGCAGATACTGCTATTATAGAAAGGGGAAAATTGTGCAAATTTACTGCAGAGCTCTGCTAAGGCAGATGTGGTCGTACACTGCTCATCTGGTCTTTTAACTTCTCACAAAGGTTGCAGTCTGTACCTTCTAACACCATCTTAAGTTGTGTGTTTAGCTAGAAAAACAAGTGGAAACCACTGAAAAATTGTTGCTGATCTTGTGATAGTTTAAGGTGAGTATTACCTGCTGCATCTGAATATGTGGCTTACTGCTGGGGGACTGACAGAGAGTTGTTCTGTCAGCTCCACTTGAACTAACCTCATTACTTTGGATTCTTCCCTGAGGCTATTTCTACCCCATTTTGTACAACTAGAGCAACATGGTGAGACTGAAGTTTTACAGACTTGAGTCTATAACATGAAATACTAATTTATCTTCTTTTTTTTTTTTTTTTTAAGGAGTAGTTTATTTCCCTTGTATAAGAAACTTGTTAAATTGTCAAATTAGATTGCCAGAGGGGGCAGTTTATTATTGAGGTCTGAGAAGTCATATTGTAGGTGTGTTTTTTGTGAATTTACATCTGTTATGATTAAATAATATTTTTTGGCAACATTTCGTATTACTTAATTTTTAGGGTGATGTCAAATAGAGGAAATCAGAATTATCAGCAATTAAGATGAGTGTCAAATCCAAAAATCATAATGAAAATTGTTTTGCTGCCTTACAGAGGCAGTCTAAAATAATATTTGAAAAACTGGAATACATATTCTGTAAACAGAAAATTGTTAATATTTCACGAACCACAGAAGTGCTTCATGACAAACACAGCATTTTTCTTATTGTTAACAGTGCTATTTACCAATCCAGAAAAGTGAACCTTGTTTTCAAATGCAACTGAAGCAAGGCCCAAAGAACTAACTCAATTATTTAATACACTGGTTGCAAATGGATTGTGTATTGATAAACCTGTTTATTACCCCACATGTAAAGCATCAGCACAAAATAAATTCAGTCTAAAATATGTGCAAGTCTCAGAAGCAAAAAATTAACAATGACGAGCTTATGGAGAGCAGCCTGTGATTCTCTTGTTCACAGACAAAACTGTCTCCAGTGTAGCTTATTTCCAATAAAAACATTCAAATGCAACTGGATTTAGGCATAAAATAAGATTTTATTTCAAAAACTTACTGCTAAAATAATTGCATCTGGTAGCAAATATTTGATAAACATTTCTTACAAATATCTCAACTATAGCTTAGCACTTGAAATTGAACTCATTTAATAAGTGCCCTCTTCACAAATCACGTCTATGAGGTATTGATTTGGATACTAAAAATGAGCAGAACAAAAAAATTAATGACCACTTTGCAAAATGTGGTTGTATTCAAACATTGTGGGGCAACTCCAGCTGTGTGTGGTGAATTTCCATTTCCACCTGATTCCTAGTTTAAAGATCTGGACTGATTCATCAGTCTTGGAAGGACTTTTCAGGTTCCTGCTTTATCAGCAGCAAGATACAAGACATTGATAGTAGATGCTGCTATATATAAGAGCAGCTTAATGCTATTTCATTTTTCCAATAATAACAATACATTTCACCACAGTAATGATAGCACATTGCAAGACTTTCTTGAAAATTGCAATTTTTAGCTATCGCTTGAGAGAACACTTACTGTAAGAAACAGTCTTTAAGACTCAGGACTTAAAAAATGAGCTCTCATTAGCTCTCCCCATTTCTGTGCTCAAATGTATTTCACTGCCCAGTTCTGTAGTGGTGACCAACTACCAGAGAGAGGGACAGATAATGAGAGATGCTTGTGGCTCAGCTAATTACTACTAAGTCCATCTGTAGTAAGATGCGTGGCTGGGGGAGGGAGAACAATTTCTGTGAGGTGGCAGCAGCTGTTCACCAAATTAATTTCTGGGTCCTGGGGACAAATGCCAGGCAATGTATCCCACTGATGGTCCTGCTCCTCCTGAGCACAGGACACAGCTGGTGGACTTTACTGCTGTGTGAAGCACAGACCTGAGATCTCCAGCAACTTTGGTGATGAGTCATTTGGGAATACATGGTCTCAACATCTGTGGTGGCCAGGGCTGGGCAACCAAATTGCAAAGGTGGGCAGTTGCACTCCGAAGTGCATGGACTTATTCTTCAGCACCTTCTTCTCTGTGGAAGCTGCCCTCCAGAGAATTGTTTAGATTGTGTCCCATGATAGCCATTCATAAGAGCTGTGAGTGTCTCTGAGATGTCTTCTGATCTCTCTTGTTCCTGCCTGCTGTGTTCTCAAGAGTCACCTCAGTGTCCAGACAGAACAGCAACCCTCTGAGTGAGGGCTCCACAAGAAGCACCTGCAGTGCTCCCTGGGAGTAACTGCAATTGTTGTCCTTGCTTTGTGATCCTCCAGTCCTGGCAGGTTCTGCAAATCATTCACACAAATATCAATGGTGCTGTGGTCTCACCTCCTGGAAACTCAGGGTGCACACAGGGACTGACCCTCCCTTCCTGTTATTCCTCAGTGATGTGAATGGTTCATGCTGATTTTTGCTAAGCTTGGCCAACCTCATCACCCTGGTGCCCAGCAGGTTCTCAGCTCCTGCTGGTCCCCCCAGCAGTGCTTTGGGTCATCCCAGGTCCCACCACAGCCTGCCTGGAGCCTCCTGAATGCTGCTTCCCAGGGGTATTGTCACTGGTGTCCTGGTCAGAGGTTGGGGTCACCAGTTATTGTTGCTGCTTCCCAACAGGGGTAAATCAGGACTCTTTGACTCCAATATCAGAAGGTTTATATGATTTATTAAAATGACTTCATTGTTCAGAAGGAATTTGGGCTATATGTGCCCAGGTTCTGAGCTAACATATTTTCGTCTTCATGCTCAGTACCCAAACTTGCTAGAATGCCAGAAAATGCTTACAAAGTCAGAGAGATAACATTTCTCTATATCATAGGTTGAGAAAAGGAAGGCTCCCATCCCCATGTGGGAGACAGGGCAGCCAAACACCATCCTGTGTCCTTGAACACACACACAAAGAGATATGTTTACAGAAATCTGTGCTTAGAAGTGAGCTTTCCCATGGAAGGAAAAATTCAGCAAGTTTGCATCCAAGAAACTTATAAAATATTATAACTACACCAGGTGGGCACTAAGTGTTCCAGTTCCAAAGGTTCCATTAGCAGTGAGCATGTGGGACTGCTGCCTATCCATGCTACCTTCAAATAACTGCCTGGATGCAATCTGGGTGCCAGTAAAAAATACTGGTACTTCAGACAATTTTTCAAATTTATTAGGAGAAGTAATGTGCAACATAGTTTGTGACTGTGTTGGAGGAACTAAACCTTCTTCCTGATAAATTATACAATTATGCTTTGAAATGCATTTACTAGTTTTGAAACATTATTTCTTTGTGGTTTAAAAAAAATTGTTTTCTGCTTCTGAAAGTATGCAAGTTATTGATAAGCAGGTTTATTTTGTTATAAAACTGTTTTGTTTCTATCCACACAGAATGCATCTGAGACAAATACTCTTAATTTGCTAACTAATTATATAATTCTCTTGTTTCAATTTTTTTTTCCTTTTTTTTTTTTTTTTGATAATTCTAACACCTTAGTAATCTGGTAGGATAGTTATTAAAGCATAAGAGATTAAATTCTAATGAGAACACTACAGACTGCTTCTTGAAAGGGCTTTCAGGAAGGGATTGCTAAAAGAAGAAAAGAAAGAGTAAATTCATTTTCCAGCTTCTAACAAAAGTCAGCATAGTAGCACCGAGCTGTAGCCACCTCCATGAATAACCATAAATTAAGTGGTGTTTTAGCCAGCTAGCTATCCCTTAGCCTGCTATGCATGAGCAGGCAGAAAGTCTTCATTTTCCCTGGAATGGATTTTTTGGAGAATTTGCTACATATCAGCCTTAACTGTACTACTGCTTGTATGTAAGTACAGATGGATTAACAACCAAGAGGCTCTCAGGACCTTTGTCAAGCTTGTAGAGGATACACAAGGCCAACTCCTGTGTGTTCCTGTGCCAGGAAATGGCCTGGAAGCAGGAGAGCATTGCAGATCCATGGGGATAAGGCTGCTGGATCACGGAGCTCCGTGACCAGTCCTGCCCAGCTCCCAGCAGGAGGGAACAAAGTGTTTTATACTCCCTGCTCTTGCTCACGCTGTTAGCACCTAGTTTTGGATTCACTGTTGCAAAGAACATTCTTGTATCCACAGTAAATAATTCTCTCACAGTCAAATAAAAGGAGGGTTTCACGGGGAGTTGGGCAGGAACAGAACAGAATTCATAATGCAATTCTTGACCAACTTGAGGAGGAATAAAAACAAACCTGCCTCCTACAGGTCAAGAAATACTTGTGGGCTAGTAAAAATATTTGCACTGATTTTGGCAAATTAGGAAAAGCTATTAACATACTAGCAACAAAAACTATTATAATAAGGCAAAAAATAATTAATGGTGATGAGGACTATAAAAAACAATGAAAGTCAGAATTGAAACATCTTGTAAGAACTGTGATGTAAATCTCCTACTTTTCTGGTGTATCACATAGTATGTCACTGATACAGTAACTGCTATTTACAAAGCAATAAATTCCAGTTATGGGGAGGACATTTTAATTAACACCATTCAGACTCAGTATTATTAATATATATAATATAAAATTATTTTTAATTTTATCTCCTTTAAAACCTGAACTCCCAAATTTTGAACAATTTTTTCCCAAGTGATATAACAGAATTACACTGAATACAATACACACAAACTGTTATGATACTCAAGTGATTAAAGGTGAAGCAGTTATTTTTATGACATTTCTGTTCTTCCTTCACACCAAACAGATAATTTAGAACAATTTAAATGAGAGGAAAGTAGTTAAATGGATGTGGTGTATATTGCATTAAGATGGAAAAAAAAGAAAAGGAAAATGTAGATATGCTTGTGCAGTGCCAGAAGCATTGCAAGAAAAGGAGCAGGAGCATGTGTTGCATTTACAGGAGATAAAAATACACTGTGCTACTAATGGAAAGATGAGCAATAAAGAATATGAAATATTAGGCAAAGCAAACAAAATGCAAGAGAAGACAAAAGAGTAAAGTAAAATTAGAAAGAAAAATTACCTGGAAAGTAACCATGCCATTGCTTCAGCAGACACCCTCCACCCCAGCTCTTTCTTTTGTGTTGGACTCTAAACGGTATAAAGATACAGTTCTTTGCCTAAAAGCCATGCTATCCAGCAGGGTCTGAGGCTACAGCAGGATGAATTTAATGCAAGAAAAGTACAGAGTGGGGGGCTACACTCCCTCAGCCCTGTGGATTGTGGTACCCCAGTCAATTGAATTGAAATTCCTCTGATTATTCCTTTAAAGCTGGATTCTAGATGAAAGTGTGAAAAGGGTGGTGGCAAACTTCAGCAAATCCAGCCAAGGCTGGGACAGGTTGCCTGGAGAGGCTGTGGATCCACTACCCCAGGAAGTGTTCAGCACCCAACCTGTCAAATCTCTGAGCACCCTGATGCAACCTTGCTTTGGACTAAGATCTTGTGTGGGCCTTGCAGCCACAGTGTGTCCATGATTCCTTCATTTTGTACATGCTGGGATTTCTGTTGAAACAAAAAGAGTAATATGTATAACATCTACATTCAAAACAGCTTCACTTTTTATCAACTGTTTTGTACCAGCTTTACCCTGTATGTAATTTTAGAATTTTGAGTTATTTTTCCAATTTTTACATCATTTATCTGTTCTGTCTGCTCATTCTTTCAACTCTCAACCACCTCTTAGCTTTTTTT
>VWZP01009170.1:641685-734895 GCA_013396995.1 Dicaeum eximium
CGGCGGGCGCGGAGCCGGAGCCGGACCCGGCGGGATCAGCGGTACCAGCGGCGGCGCGGGGCGTCGGTATCGCTCGGCTCTGGCTCTGGCGCGGCGTCTCCTCCACCCCCTCGTGAGCCTGGGGAACCTGCAGCTCAAAGCCGCCGCCAGCCACACCACCATGTACCCCGGCAACAAGCGGAAAAAGCTGTGGCGGGAGGAGAAAGGTATTATCGCCCTTCCCGGCGGCCGGGCCCGCTTCTCCCGCCTTGAAGCGCACGCTGAGCCGGGAGGGAGCGAGGGAAGGGGGGGTGGTCCCGGTGCCCTCGGAGCCGCCGCCTCACCGCGGGGTGTCCGGCAGCGCTTCCCGCTGGCCGCGGCTGAGGGACGGGGTGGGGAAGGGGGAGAAGGGAGAACTCCGTGCTCCCTCATTGATTGCTAGCATAGGCTGGCTGAAACAGCCTTCATGGCAGCCCGGGCGTGCGGGAATTGGGGATGTTTTCCCTAAAGCTTCGCGTATCTGTGCGGAGTGGAGCCCCGGGGCGCAGGGAAGCGAGCGAGGGAGGGCGGTAAACAACCCCTCTCCTGAGGGCTGCCCGCCCCCAAGTCACCTTGTGGGAGTGTTTCAGGCCGAAAAGTTGGGCACATGCTCTCAAAACGTGCTTTTTCTCCTTTCAGTGCGTTTGTTTTCTGAGGGGAAGCATGGTTTTTGGGATCATTGGTGTAGTCAGTTTATATTCTAGTGTCGTTTAGTCGGCGTGAAATGTTCAGGGTATGGGAGTCTCAGACTATCCCTACGTCCCATCTTTTGAACTATTTATGTATTTTTATATATAGTTTAAGGACTCCGACCCGTGTATTCTCAGTTTATAAAATCCCTAAGCTAAACTCCAGAGCATGAAAACCGTGGGCCAAGCATTTGATGTTTGGGTTTTTCTGTACTTTTTTCTACTTTGTATTGATCTCGGGGAGACCAATGTAAAAATTAAGGAAAAAATTCACAGGGTGGAAGTGCAACATTTATATCTTTGAAGAGGAAAGCTTTTTTCCCGGTGTGTTCCAAATAATGTAGTAATAGATGAGGATTGGAAGAAATACAGATCAGAGGGTCATATTTTAAGTTCTGTTTTTTTTTTTCTTCCATCACTCTTGTGACTCTAAGTATGTTTCAAGCTAAGAAGGCAGAAGACCAGTTCAACAAACAGGATTCAAGTGCACGTTTCTAAGGAAAAATTGTTAAGACACAAATGAACTTACTTTTCCGTAGGGTAGCTGCTCCTGTCAAACTCCTCTCAAATGAAGTGAGTGTTTTTCTTTCAAACCCTCTTGCAATCCATGTTTCTGCAGTAAAGGTGAGGCAACAAATTTCCACCTGACAGAAGTTTCTGTTTTCAGTGAAGAAGGTACAGTTAAATTGTCTCAAGCATTGTTTATGTGTGATCAATCATAACTGAGTTTTCCTTTAGTGCTGTATGTTTTACCTTCAAAAAATGCAAGGGGCAGATGGGGAAAAGTTACTAGGAGGCTCTAGTGAACTTCTTGTTACTCCTACGTGTCTCTTTCAGGTCTGTTACTGTGTGAATTCATAGCCTGGCATGTGAACTCAAACCATTAGTGAGGAGAGCAGAGTGGAGGGTCTGGAAACTGGAGCTGCTGACACACTTTTGGTGTCTCAGTCTGCTTATGAGGATGGTGGTCTCCATCAGCATGGTGATGTTACTGAATGCAAATCAGTGCTGCTGAGGTTTTTCCATCCAGGAAGAATTTTTGAGTGCTTGTGGGCCACAACTCCCTTTCGTTTTGCCCAGTGAGAATGAAGAGCATTTGCCAGTCTTCTGCTCCAGTAACTGTTCCAGCACCATGCTGGTGGTGTTGGCCCTGAGTACTTGGAGTGAGGAGGGCAGAAAAAGCTTCTCTCCTCATTGCTGGCATTGCCCTTCAGTTTTTAGCCCTTTGGGACTGTTCTTACTAAGCACTTCGTTTACTAGAGAGGAAAACTACAGAAGCCCAACTTCCTTCTTAACCCAGTCAGTCCTTTGTAAGTCAAATTGTCAGGTCTGGCTTCACCTTTCACAAGCACCCCTGAACCCCTGCAAATCTGGCTGTGCTCACTGGCTCTGTTCTTCCCATGAAGCTCTGAGTGCAGTTGCTCTCAGCCTTTTATATTCTGAAGCACTTCTTAAAAGGAAAAAAAACCTCATTGATTGCTAAATATTGAGTTCAAACCCACTGACAATATGCTTGCTTTTCTTAATTACTTTCTTGGTAATTAAGGGTTGGTCCATGTCCTCCCAGGGGAGATCTTCCTTGAGGACAGCTGAAATGGAGCCAGGAGCAGGAGTGGAGGTGATTTCAGAGCCTTAGACACAGGACTGGGCTGCCTGCAAACTTCCCAAGTTTCTGCCACGGGCGGAAAAATGTACTTGCAGTGAAGGCTGTTGGGAGCATCCTCTGGGAGGTTTGTGTATAATTAAGACTCAATTTCAGTTCTTGCTGCTGACTCACCAGAGCAAACTTTTGTAAAACCTTCCTGCAGAGAAGAACTTGTGTTCTGAAGGCACAGGACTGGCTCTGTGGCCTCTTCAGCAAAAGGCACCTAGATTAGCTGTGTTTGTCAGTCCCTCAGAACTGATGTGCTCTCAGCCTGCCCACCTGTAGGACTTGCAGTGTGCATGTCACATCCTGACCCTCACTAGTCACTTCTGATGGCAGGTGTAAATATCCCACTGAGGTACCAGGCTGAATAAGGAGACAGAAATGTTTTTGTCAACCGAAGGAATTGATAATACTGTCAAAAAATGCCAAAATAAGTTTATTTTGTTAAGGGAGGCTGTGCTCAAAACTTGCCTTATTAGACTGTGCTGACTGCAGCCTAGATAATTAGGAAACTTTATTTTGAAAAAACACAACCTCAAACCAGACCCCAGTGACTTTCTTTCTTGGTTTTTAGGGTTTGATCTGAGAGGCAGTTTCTGTGTTCATCTTTTGCTGTTTCTTCAACTTGAGATGAAAATGTTCTTTTTATGTCTGCCTAGTCCTTTATGTAAAACACAACATAGGTCTAGCCTTTCCCCACACCCCTAAAATTCATCAGTCATTGAAGAGTATTTATTACCGATTAACATGTCAAGAAAAACTGTTAGTGTGATTGAAGTAGCACAGTGCTACTGGTAAAAACAGACTGAGAAATGTGAGTAGAGTATGGGTGTCAGGATGTTCTCTACTGTTCTTTTTCTTTTCCCCTCTTCTTTTGGGAGGGAGAAAGCTCTTCATCTTGTGCTGAGATAATACTAAGCATTGATGAGTTAGGGAGGGAAAAGAGGATGCAAGTGCAAAAATGAGCTGAAGTGCTGGTGTTGCTTGCAGTTTTGGGTCATTGGGATAGCTTTTTTTTACTGTAAAAGTCCATTTATAGCAGGGTCTGAAGAAGAGTGAAGTTGGCAGTAGCTGTCATAGTTGTGCGATATTTGAGGCTTTACTTTTCACTAAACATCTGAAAAAAGAGGTAGTGACGTTCTCAGGAGAAAACAACTGTCTATATGTATTTTAGTGTGGTAACCAGGTGTGTCCTATTAATGCTCAAATGAAAATTTCTAAAGCTAAACTTGCCTTTTTTACCACCCCAGACACCTAGCAACTGACAGAATGTTTGCTTTAGCTCTGATCTCTTTTGTTATGTAGCAGCATTTTGTTAATTTCCCACATGCTCCCTGCCTTTACTTGAACTTTTGGTTTTTTAGTTCTGGTTTACAAATGCAAAACCTACAGAACAGACTTTCACACCTGAAAGCTCCCTAAGAAACAACAATTCCCTACTAAAGTTGCTGTTCTCTGATAGAGGAGTTAAAGTGGCAGGAAGAAGCAGCACAGTAGTGCAGTGGGGAGGAAGCCTGGGCAGCCCAGAGTGTGGTGAGGAGGTGTTAACTTTGCAGGAGTGGGATAGCCAGAAATGGGAGTGTGCAGTTGTACAGATGCACTGTGGTTAGCTCCTGTTGGAACTCACTGCAGCACTCATGCTTGGTCCCCTCAAGTGGCATTTCATTCATCAGGGGCACTGCGTGCCTCGTGTGCAACAACATGGGAGAGCTTGCAAAACTTTTCTTCTTTGTCTTTCCCCTAAACAGAGCGTTTGCTGAAGATGACCTTGGAAGAAAGACGCAAAGAGTACTTGGGGGATTATGTTGCATTAAAAACTATTCCAACGTGGATGGAAGACTTAAAAAGTAAGAGTGAAAGTGATGGTAAGTAAAGTGGGAGAGTCTTAAAATATAGACCACTCTGTTTTCTCTGTCTGAAGTTACTTCTAGGAAGGCCAAGACTTAGAACTCATGTTGTTATGAATAGTGATAGCCTGAAACTTGGATGGGGGCGAAAACACCTCAACAAAATTTCTTAAAGCCTCACTGGTGTCCCAGACCCCTGCTGGTATCCCCAGATGGAGTCACTAACCCTTTAGTGGGTGAAATAGATCTTCTCTGCGTGAGTCTTACTTTCCAAATACTCCAGCAGTCAGCTATGCCTAAACTTCCTGAGCATAATGATAGGGGGAATCTGGGCAAAACAAGGCTGCAGGTGACCCAAAAGCAGAGGGGAAGTGCAAGTTGTGTTGTTTTCTAAGAATCCAGAAACTGGAGAAGATGGGGCCTCCCTTACATTTGGTCCTGCCTCCTTTCTTGGGCTGATGAACATCAGTCAGTTAACTGGGTTATCTGCAGTTTCCTTAGCATGTGCAGCCTTATCATGGTTGTGATCACCAGTAGAGTTGCCTAAATACTTGCAGTGAGAACTAACCAAAAATGTGAATCCCATTTGCTTACAGATTTCTCTATTCTGCAAGTAATTCTGTAACAGTGCCTTGTTCTTTGTCCAGTTCCCTTTCATTCACACAGGGTATGGAGGAGTAGGGATGGCTTCTGAGCTAATTTCTTACTCCTCTTTTTTTTTTTTTGGCTTGTCTTGCTATCCTACTTCGCTGAAGCCTTTGTTTTTTTTTGAAGGAGTATCTAACTATGAGACCTAAAGTGCTTCCTGCCTCTGCAGAGATAGGAGTAATTTTCTGACCCTTTTGTTATCATTAAAGGCAAGTACTCGCTTGGGTGAAGAGGTGTGTGGAGTAACCTTGTGGCTGCAGGTGAACACGGTCTTTATGGTGATAGTCCAGGTGAAATGAGGCCTGGAGCTAATCAGCTGTTTTTAGACTGGAAGGCTGCAACACTTACTTTAGCACAGTCTGAAGGAGCTCACAGATTTTCAGATGTCCTTGTCAAAATCAGCTATTGCTATTGTCTATTCCTAAAAGCACCTGGCATAATTTTCCAAGTGACAATATGTCAAGAGATTGCTGAGCTCTTCAGCCCTGCTGAGTAGCTGTATTACATCAGTACCCATAGACCTCTTTTCTCCCATTTCAGCAGGTCATTTATATCTTGCAACATCAGAAAGCCTGTCCATCTCGAAAACAAAGGCTGCATAAAAATAAAAAAGAGTACGTGACTTCTTGCAAGTTGATTTTGGAGGCCTGTGGTATGTGGGAATATACAGTATGTCATGTGGTTTAACTGGAAGACTCTTTATCCCTCCTAGCCCAAACTGTTTTTTTTTTCCAGCTACTCTCAGATTCTCTATAAAGCACTGAAATTCACAGATGTTGCATTACTTGGGCTGCTGTAAGTGACAAGGTGTGGATTTACGTTGTGATTGCTGTTAGACTTCACAGAAGCAAAATGTCAGTGTCTAATATGTGGGTATTGAATCATGGCAGTGGGGAATTTATTTCCTTGTAGCTGTTCTTGCATTCTTTCTGTTAGTACCCAGTATGCTGCAAAAAATGCTGGAAGGCAAAAGTTGTGCTGGAACACTTCTCTGCTACTTGAAGGTTTTGTTACACTGTACATTCAGGAGAAAATATCCACAGTCACTCTTTTTCTTTGATGTATTTGTTGTAAGTAAGCCATGTGTAATAGTGAACTTGTGGATGGTTGAGCTGCTGAAATGCTTCCACATTCCAACTGATTAGGACAATTAAAAGAAATATGTGTTAATATGTGTATTAATGTGACTTTTACTGCATCTGTTTCAAACTTTATTTCTCTTAAATGTTGACCCTGTTCTGAAGAGGTGTCAAGTGTGTCTTAAAGCTGTCTTTTTGAGCTGAATTACAGAAAAAGTAGAATTTAAATCTTACTGCTGATGAGAGCTTCTGCTGTGTTTGATGGGACATACAGAGAGCAACAGGTACAGCCTGAATGAGATTCTGGAGAGAACAAGTGAAGCCTCAGGTGTGATGGAATTGGTGATGATCCGACAGTGCCGTGTTCATGTTCTGGTATTTTCTTCAAGTGAAAGGTGGCTGCTTGCACTGACAAACGGAAGGGGTCTGAAGGGGGGCGGTGGTGAAAATAAAATCTTCTCTGTTTTTGTCAAGCCAAAGCAACAACTGATGGGGAATTCGGAAAAAAATCTTTACAATTCACTCCCAATACCGTATACAGTAAGAAAAATGACAGATTGATTAGTAAAGGATAGAGTGACTGTTCAGGAAGAGTGATGAGGAGAAATCAAGAAAACAACCAAGAACAAATCAAGTGAAGCAGGCACAATCAATCAGCTGCTGGAGTAAGAAGCTGTAGGAGAAGGGCAGAGCATCTGAGCTGGCAGCCATCCCCACAGACAGTCAGTATTCAGCTGGAGATTATGGGTGTTCAGTATTGCACAAATTTCTGTACTGGCTATTAGGAAAAATCGCATGTACAATGTAAAACTTTCACAGTGCCCATTTTTAAATGTGGGTGGCTCACTGGAGGGTGTTGGGAGTTCCAGTTAGGCATGCATTTTTGCTGTGTGGAAGTCTAGTGAAACATCATTAAAAAGTCTGTATGCAGAATTATGCAAACTAAGATGACCTAAGAGGTTTATATTGGGAAGGAACCACTCTGACTGCTGGGATGCTTCATGGGTGCTCTTGATTGGCAAATTGGAAGAACATACCTTAATTTTAATTTGTGGAAGGAAGTTTTTCCCTACCCCTCTTCTACCCTTTGGCAGAAGTTGTGTTCAGAACTAAATTCTGAAGAAAACTAGCAAAGCTTGGCGGAAGTTTGGTGTTTTGGCAAGGATGAAAGTCTTTGTAATAGAGCAACATAACAGAGGGATGTGCATCTGTGTAAAGGTTCCTGAGGAGTAAAGTTACTGAATTCTGAATGGCAGCTGACATGGACTTTGCCTCTTTGTAGCAGCAAAGCTATTAAAAAACATCTGGAAATTCAAAGAGGTCTTTTAAAAGGCTCTGCTGTGACTAAAAAAACACCCTACATTTTTTGCAAGTCTCTTCATGGGCACAACTAGCCATAAGAAATTAGGTTGGTGTATGTTGGCATGGAATTTGGTCAATGTTTGTGTTAAGTCTTGGTTTTGGAAAGAGGGTAGCACAATGTGGAATGCAAAGACTAAGCATGGTGCCCACTTTTCTGAGCTGAGGGAAGCAATCTGATGTGGGTATGTTCACTTCCAGGAGGGCTATGCTGTCAACACCCCTGATTTTTGGTGTGCTGCTTGCCAGGCTGCACAAGTGGATCTCAGAGATCAAGTGTTGCAGCAGTGGAAGGAAAAGGGACAGTTAGTGATAAATGGCCCTCTTTAATGTCAAGAGGGGATGGCAGGAAGACAAAACTTTTGTTCTTGAAGTGGTCCAGTAAATATTAGCTTTCTCTGGTTTAACTGTATTTATTAAGGAAATGAGGAGTTGCCCGCTTTGGAAACAAAGAATGAGCTTGCCATAGAGGGCTGGATAGTGTGAATGTACTGCAATGTATCATTCTCCCCACTTGTTATCTTCAGAGTGACCAAAAGCACATACATCTCATCTTTTCCTCATGTACTTTGACATAGTGTCTTCCTGATGACATGTGAATAATGAACTTGTTTTATGAAGCTCTGGAATTTACATCCCTTTGTTTCAATGCTGTTTATTACATAGCACTTTGTTAGGCACTCATCTTGTACAGCAGCAGGAGCTAATGTTGCTCAGTGAATTAAATGCTACCATGTAGACTAACAACGAGTGTATTTTGAAGTTAAATACATGTATTAGCTTTTTGTTGTGTATACACTAATTCCCAAAGATACCTTTACTCTGCAGTGGTGAATTTGAGAGATCACTTCTGAAAAGTTCTCTGGAAAGCTTTTTTAAAAATTAGGGTCTTGGGAATTTTGTTGTCACTGAGTTTTGTGTGTCACTGGTAGAAAAACATTTTGTTGTATTAATTGGGTAATTCAGAAAATGGAATAAGTGATATTGTTTAACTCCAGGCAGCTGATAGTTCTGCTGACTCTCACAGCCCCTTGAATTCGTTGGTATGACAGTGATGCCAAGAAAACAGCAAATTCAGGTGGTGGTTTAAAGATCTTTGCTAGTGGTAAGAACTGTTTCATAGGATGAGGTTAAAATGGAAGGACATGATAACTGAGTTTATTATTATTTAAGCTTAAATGACACAAAAGGTCTGCAGTCCTTTTAAACAAATCTTGAAATATGTTTAGATATTCAGGCAGTGCCTGAAACTTTTTAATCTGCTATTTAAGAAAATTATATGGCTCAAACTATTCAAATTAATCTATTTTAACACTGAGGGTTTTGCGTATAATCATAAGGTTTGGATTTTTAAAAAGCATTGTTGTACTATGAATGTGTAGCTTTCTGAATATTCACAGTGGGTTGACACAAGATTATGGGGACAAAGCATGTAGATGAGCCAGTCCAAATGCGGCATGGGGTAAGAAAATGTGTGGTGACACTGAGCTCTGACCAGCATCTCTTGAGATGGGTAACTAACACAAGGAACTCTCCAGCATCTCTGTGCAGCCCTGCATGATATCAATATCTGTCCTGCAGGAACTAGGAACCAAGGTGATGAGTATTAAACAGACTTTGCCAAGTGACACCACTACTAAGCTGCAGTGAAATTCAGCCAGCCATCTACAAGTGAGAAGTGGCATCTCTCTAAACCATTCAATAGTATCAGTGACTTATACAGAAAAAGAAATTATGTTCAAATAGAACATTGAGATCAAGTTTGACAATCACAAGATCTGTTGGGAAGAGCTGTGTGAAACCTGTGTGCTTCAAGACCATCTTCCCACCAAAAATCCAAATCCATCAATTTTCATTGTGATTTTTTTCTTACAATGACTGTAACAACTGTCTTTATAATAGAGTCTTAGCTAAGTGACAAGGATGAAAGTAAATTGAGACAGCTTAGTGTAATTTTTGCTATCTTGCTCAAAAAAAAGATGCTTTTGCTACTGAAACTCTTGGTTTGATGAAGTTCAGAGTGCAGCCGTGTTTCTGCTGAGTACACACAGAAAACAGCAATAACTTGTGTGCCACCATTCAAGGTCTCCTCTATTACCTGTGGCCCTGAATGTGAATTCCAGCTTTGCCTAAACTCGTGCTCTATTTGGTATTGCCCTTACTTTTTCACTGTTTCTCATGCTAAACATCTTATCCCAAGGTCTCTTCAAGGCTGGTGTCTTTAAGGTTAGAAAACCGTGTCTCCTAGATGCACATGGAGAGCACTGCTTATTAATTGCTGTGTACAATAGCTGGGGGAGCACCATGAAAAAACTAACAACTGTGGTTTCTGTGAGTTGTATGAGGATTATGGTAATTATATTTTGAACACTTATGAAAGTAACATGCTTTTTGTGGATGTGGCTGAAAATGTTTGCTCATTTCTGCTCTCTGTCCGTGTTACATGCATATTAAGGGAGCAGCAAAGGAATTAGAGAGGTAAGAAGAGCACATCATGTTTGCAGCTTCTTAGTCTGTGCTGAAGGTGTCTGGGAGTCTGTGTGCCCATGGCATAACATGGAGTAACTTTAAAGCTGAGTTGGTACTTGTTTGGCTGCAACAGATACCCAAGGCTGACAGGGCAGGAGGGTGTAACCAGAGCCCTGTGTGCTCTGCTTTGCTCAGGCTCTTGGCTGCCCTTTCAGGACGTGTCCTGAACAGATACAAAGCTGCAATGGTGCAAATCTGATCATGTGATCTGGTGACCCCACACACCCTTCTGGCTTTCGCAATACGTACCTTGGCTATTGATGTCCAAAGATAGACTTGCACAGTACAGAGATGGGAATAACCCATTGTTGTGGTTTAACATAGTTTGTTTTTTAGTTAAGGAAGAAGATCCATGAGCTATGGAAGTGATTCCCTGTAAGGGAAGCTTGGCAGCTTCCTTTGGACCTGACAGAACCAATCAACTGGCTAGTTTTAAATACTGACACCCTGTTAAATCACTTAAGAGAGCTGAATATGCACCTGTGAAGTCACATTTGAAGACGAGCAAGCCCTGGGAACAACTCTCTGGTTCCCAGCCTTTGAACAGGTAACTCTGCTGCGTGGCCAGGTCGGTGCATGGCTTGGATGAGATTCTGCCACTGCCAAGCTCCAGCCACGGCTGGCGGGTCAGGCCGGCTGTGCTCGGCTTCGGATGGAGCCAAGTCGGGCCCTGCTTTGGCTGTAGCTGCCGAGCACTGCGGAAAATCCCACGGCTAAGAACAGAGCCAGCCCTGCAGCCAAGCGACTGGAACTGAACGTGGCAAGGGCCAGAAAGCAGCCATGCAGCCAAAGGGGCCACCCAGCAGAGATCACATGGCCATCTGCAGGCCTGGGCGAGATATTAATTCTTTCAGTGCACAAATGAAACTGGGAGACCTCAATCCGCTCTCGAGTGAGAGAAAAGGGAAAAGGTGAAGACACACAAAGCAAGCAACGTGGAGTCACCGAGGTCAGTGAAGAAGGAGTCGAATTCCAGGAGGTTGAGGAGATGCTGTAGTCTTGGGCTGAAATTCTCTTGTAAGGCTATGGTGAAGATATAATTGATACATCAGACCTTTTTTTCATGGAATGCATTGGGGGGATGTAGCCTTCTTGCCATAGCCATGAGCAGAAGCACCAGTGTTGAAGCAAGCAGGTGTTGAAGTAGCTATGATCTAATGAGAAGCTTGAACAGAGAGAGATGAGAAACCTTGCCCCAGGGATAGAAAAAGAAAACCTCTCTTCCCACAGATAAGAGAACTTTTGTTTCTGTACTAGAACAGCTCATCCTTAAAATTGCACCCCAATAAGCTGAAGTGGCCCATGGTGGTAGTTGTGGGAAGACTACCAAACTGTGGGAGCGACTTCACAATTGCAGATTTCTGGGCAGCTGCTATTTGTGAAAATTAAAACCATGAGAGAACTGTTTCTTGTTGGGAAGTCTCCATGGCATAGCAGAAGAGACTCTAAGTTCCTCTAAGTGAACTGAAAAAAGATTATTTTAAAAGCAAACGGACTGAAAATAACAAATTTGTCTATTTACATTGTCAGTAGAAAATAAAAAAAGTTGGAGGGAGGAGAAGTGATCCGAAAGTTTATTCTTATTTCTTGCTATTTCTTTTCTTTTGGTCACTGCATTAATTGATGCATTGGCTGGGAAACTTGGATTGGCAAACCAAAATCACTACACTCTTCTGTGCAAGTTTACTTGAGCATAAACTGAGCAATAATCTCTATGTGTGTGTTCGTTTGTTTCTGGAGGTGAATTATCTCTAGTTAGCAAAATCCCTGATGCAAGTAGATAAATTAGTGTGTTTAGTGTAAGGGGTGGAGGGAAACTACAGTAAACAAAAAGACTGAAGATGTATTCAGTTGACCTTGTAATTCTCTGGTGAGCTTCATGTGAATAACCTTTATAGGATGGATTAGCTGCCAAAGAAATGACTCTTGGTTTACAGTTTGCATTAAAGTGTTTTTGGGAAAAATAAAAAAGTTTCTTGCTTTCAGCAAGTATGAGATTATGATTATTAAAAAGTTAGATCTGTTTACATAGATTAAGAACACAAAATCCAGTGTAGCTAATCCTCTCTCTAAGAAAGTAAATCACTTGTCTTTGATGTAATTAAGATGATGACTTCTCTTTAAGCTGCTGCTCTGTGACTTTTTTAACAAGGTAAATTCCATACAGCATTGAGCTGATACAAGTTCTGGATAGTTATTATTTTGTGGCGCTTCTGCATGCAGCTGAGAAAGCTCTCTTATCTACAGTGGCAGACAGTTCCTTGAGGGGCAAAAGTTAACCACACGAAAGGATACTGCTCTCAACAATAAATTGATAAATTGGTGTCCTTATTGAGGCTCTGCAAGCTCTTGATGGGTTTTAGAGAGGGATAGTCTGTGGAGATGCAAAGGGAAGTTAGGTACACCTTTGCCAGAAATAATAGTTTTAATGTTTAATTACTGGTGACATGAATCTTGACCAGACTGATAACTTTCAAGCTTCTGTCCTGTGCAATATGAGAAACAATCCTTTTTTTTTTAGCTGCATGTCACTGCACTGAAGTTTTGTACAGAGGTACCTAAGGAAGCACTTAGTAGAGTTAGGAAGTCAAGATGATGCAGTGTGCTGTCAGCTGGCAGGCTTGTTCAGGGTGTGAGGGAGGGTGGCTTTAGCAGCAGTGATGCTTTAAGTTGGGATGTGCTGTTCCGCAAAAACTGCTGAGAAAAATTGTAGGTTCCAGCTTGGAATACTTTGGTGGCTGATTTGAATAAGATAATTTAATATATGCAGGAGAAAAGTAACAGGTTATATATTTTAGCTTCTGTCTTTTCTTCTATTATTATTTTTTTCCATGCTTTTTATATATAAAGGGTGAGCTTCTTTTGAGTGTGGGGGATTGTGAGCTTCTTTTGAGTGCAGGGGATTGCAGGATCAAATCTCCAAATAATTTATTGCTCTACAAAGACAATTTCAGTAAGTCATCTTGCTTTGCTCAGTATGGTAGCCTGGCTAGTGCCCTAATGTATAATTTGGATGGATTGTGGCATATGTCCTCACAGTCTTTTGCAGACAGATGTGAGCCAGCGTGCCAGCCTGATTAGAAGCCATGTGCCTATGATGAGGTTGAGGCCAAAACCAAGCTGTTAAATTGTACCCTTGTTGTGGCTCACTTATGTGGGTCTGTTGCCTAGCTGTGTGACTTTAAAATATTTTCATATGCAGGTGGAAAAAGCTGATGTCCTTCTGCAGAAGATGGAGCCTCTTTTGATTAGACAGGTAGAGACTGGTATGGCTTGGTTTAATTTAATGTAGCTTATATATGACAGATATTTATGAAAGTGCTGAACTGTTGACTCAAGTAGGATTTGCTTCCTGGCTCTTTATAATCTGTGATGACATAGGGTAGGCCACCCAACTCTGGGTGTGGAAGGCTTGCAACAAGTTTGAAAACTAACCTCACACTCAAAAGGAAGTAATGATACTGCTTTAACTCCCTTGATGGTGTTGAGGGATCACTGGTGCACTTTAAGCTCACCAAGCCCTCTGGATCATGTTATTTGCTGTATTTGCTTCATGCACAGTTGAACACTTGATTACACATGTGTTAAAAGCCCAGTTGCTGGAAATAACATAAGCCTGGCTTCCCTTTTTTGATTCAGTAGACCTAAACTGCTCAACATGTGGAAATGTCTCTTTAAAAGCCAGCGAGGGTCTGAATAATTGTAGTGTAGAGTGGTAGGATTGTTAAGGTTGCAAAAGACCTCTAAGTTCATTGAGTCCAACCATTAAATGGTAGCAGTTACTCTGTGAAGTGATACATGGCTTTCTCCATGTGAGGACATCTAGCTGATATGTATTTGGAAAACCAGCTGAGAGAAAATTTCTCAGCCCTGTAGGAAGTACTGCTTATTTTTTATAATGCCCAGAAAATGTTCTTCTGTGCTGGAGAGAAGGCTTAACAATCCGGTTGAAAGATGTTAAATTTGGATTTTGCACAGCTTTAAAAACTATTGGAATGATATTGAAAAGTATTTTCTATTTCAATGTGCAGTGTGAAGGAGAAGCATAATGTTTGTGCACAGAGATTGTCCTGAGACTTGCAGGCTATTGCACGTTGACTTGGTATGTTTGCAGAAATGTGTTACAAGGCCCTTCACCAATGTTTTCAGTTGTTTTTTTGGGGATGGGATGCTATAGAATGCACGTGTTGGAAAATGAAGCCTCTCAGTCTTGTGCTGATGTAGCCAATACATTTATTTCTGAAGTGGAAGTAGTTCCCTGCAAGCACCTTTGTACTAATAGCATCTCTGGGAGTTGGTGGTGAAATGTTGTGTTAGGAAAGACTGCTCTAGAGTTTACCTAAAGGCTCCTGTCCAAAAGACACAGTCTTTTGCATCTCTGATACAGAGTGGGTATGAAGAAAGTAGATACAAAGAAACTGGTTGCACCTGCCTTTCTTTAAAACATTTCCCTGCATTATCCTGCCCTTTGGTTTTTTTCACAAAGTCTTGTATATGCAGTTATGGGCTTTTTTGATGGTCTCCTTGGTATGGCTGGTTACACTGTAAAGGTGCTCCAAGGTCTGTGTTTTCCATTTGCTGCACACGTATGACCTGTAGTTGAAGTTCAGCCTGCAGTGGATTTATTCCTGTGTGCTCAATGTAACCTTTTCTGTGTAAGGTGCTCTACTGCTTGCCTACCAGTGCATCCTGTGTTGCAGTGCTGTCCTTTGGTGGGATTTCCTAGTGAATCTACATCCACTGAAAGCAAACCCCAGACTTCATGTAACTGTCACTGAGAGTATGGGTCAGTCATATTTAAAGATAAAGTAGAGTTCCTTTCTGTTTTTCCCCTCTTTCTGCATTCCCACCAGTGTTCTTAGAGGGGAAGGATTGTAAGTGTACTGCAGATCACTAAATCAGGGGAACAGGTGATGTCCACAGACATTCTTATATTGACTTAAAGGCTTTGAGATTTGGTGTGTCTTTCATTTCTAGGTAGATATGTAAAAGGAGATAGAGCTAGATCTTTCTGCTAACTGCTGGTGAGTTTGTAACTGCTTGAGAGTTTGTATTAATTTCCTTTTTTTAAGTCCTTGAATGAAGCAAGCATGACTTGCAACACAAGTGAGTGGTGGTAGAGTTGTGGTAGAGTTGTATTCACGTATTTGAAGTTCCCTCTGTCCCTTGCTGTTTGGGTTGCACTTCCAGTATTCTTCAGTGTAGCAAACTACATCTGGTATCTCAGGGGGTAGGGGAAAGAAAATGCTGCAAGGTAAGAGCTTAACCCAACCTAACCCCAAGCCTAATGTCTCCATGTAGAAAACATCACCTTTGGCACCTGCATAAGAACTTTCTGTCTCGGTTTGAAAGACCAGTGTCTGCCAGAGAAGTTGGGAACCTCCCTTGGAACGGAATATGACTTCCTTCCCTCTGAATTATTATAACTTTGAAATTAAGGGGCTTTCAGGCAAAGGTCTGGGAGAAGGAATAACAGTTCTTTACTAGAAGAATATACATATATATATATATTATATAGTGATATATCAGCCGCTCTTATGAGTACAGCTCCACTCACGGTAGGAGAAGACAGCAGAAAACAGAACCCCACAGTGGTAGCAAATTCTTCCCACAGCGACTGCAGCCTATTTCCCCTCCAAATGCCAAGAGCACAAGAGAAGGCTAGGAGCTGCACCCAACCATTCCCCCAGCCCAAATCCCCTGATAACTTTGCCCTTCCCAGAGGAACCCCTAAGTAAAGAGAGAGAGTAGCCAGCTGCACCTCTCCCCTGAGCTTGGCAACTTATTTTGTCTCTCTCAAGTAGCTGGCCATTTTTGTCTCCTAGCAACATATGGGAGAAAATTCCCTGAGAGAAAGAACAAAAGGAAAAAATCCCAAGCCCCAATCCTTACTTACTTGTCCTGATACTAGAAAACTAATGTCCCTTCTCCCACCTGGTGAGCTGTCACTGTATGTCAGGCAGATAGGTTTTTGAGTGACAGTGCCATGAAATACTTGCTGATGATTTTGCACAAGTTTCATAGTTTTCTGTAGTAACCTTGTATTTTGAAGCTGTACTTCAAGTACTACAGAAGCCTATAATACTCAACTAGAGAAGTTGTTGCTCAGCAATGGTGTAGAGAATGAAAAAAGCAGAAAACGTAGAATAAAAATTGTCTGACAGCTTAAGTTAATGAATGAAAGTAACGAATCTGTGGTTCCCCACTATAAACTTACTTTAATCCTTCTTGATGCTGTATGTGCTCACCTATTTAAATGGGTTCTCACATTTTGGTAAGTAAAACAGGTACTGCTGAGTACTAAATACCTGGTTGGTCCTGAAAAGTAATTTTTTTCCAGACAGTTTATAAAGGTGAGCGGAGGAATGCTGCACTGCTGATGCTATGTTCTGGATGAAGGCTCATAGTTAACCCCAAGTGGTACTGGATCAATTTGAACACACCAGGAATAGCTGTATGAATGCTGTGATACTGCCAAGACACAGCTCTTGCAGTGAAGGGATCTGCTTTGTCTTGGAAGGCATCTAGTGAAGCAGAATCACCTGTAGTCCTCCAGTTGTACAGACAAGTACCAACATACTCATGGGGCAATGAACAGTGATCTGAAGCAGTGTCATGTGTTTGTGTCTCCATTTTTGAACTTCCATTGTTAATGATGAACTCTCTGTAGTTGAGGGGAGGTTATAAAGTAGGAATTGAGTTTGAGGCAATGCAGTGTAGTTCTTGCCTCCATGTGACCTTGGCTGACCATTTGATGTACTTCAGTACAGCTCAGGCTGCCATTCACTGAAAAGAATCCATATTGAAATTCTTGGTGTCACTTGGAGTGAGGTACCGATAATCAGGCCTGGGCAAGAACTTAGCAAAATACCATATCCAGTATGGTATGATTTGTATGGTATGAAACAGTGATTTTATTCCACTATACCATTACAAAGTCTGGATTTGTATGGTATGAAACAGTGATTTTATTCCACTATACCATTACAAAGTCTGGAATACCTCTGAAAGTCCACGTTATAAAACCAACCAGACAAGACAGTGATGGAATGGGTTTCTTCACACAGACACAGCACAGCTCCTTCTGAGTCACAGCTGAACCAGCAGCCTTTTCTATGGACCCTAAATCATGAAATCTCCAGCAAGCATAGCAACCAGAGCAGCTGGATGCTGACTCTCCAAGTAAACACACCAATACCCAAGGGTCTCAGCCTACTTATGTCGTGTCTTTGCTGTCAGTGTGCATGCTGCTGAAGTGAGAAGACTCTGATTTATGAATTGACAATTGCATGTCCCTGCAGATAAGGATGCATCACAAATTAGAATTGGGAATGTATTCCTGTTCTTGTTCTCCTCGTTTGTTGTTTCTCCTTTCTCAAACTTTATTCTTTGGTACTTTAGCTTTCCATACCAAGTCTTCTCTCAGTTTACAAAAACTTCATAAAAAAGGCAGGCTCTTCCTTTCCTTCTACTTCTTTCTCTCCCAGACTTAAAGGGTTTTTTTTGCCTCTCAGCTTTGTTATTTTGGGGATATAGAGAGCTGTGTGGGATAGACTGAGAAAAAGGTTGTTTAAGGACTATGCAAGACCTCGTAACACAAGAACATTGCATTTTGCATTCGTGTTGTGTGGGTTGTTCAGAGTGACTGGCTGTTTTGATCAATTCTCATGGTACACCATTCTTTCTGTCTGTAATGTGTAAATGTCTTCAATGGCTCCCATTTAAATGTGGTTGAAAAGTCAAGGCTCACACTTAGAACCTTGTTTGAGGGCTGCTGGTAGCCATATCACTATGTTGAACTTGGCCTGAGTGAGTGAGTGAGCTGGAGGCTTTTTGTGGTAGTTGTACAGGGCTGAGTTACAGCCCCTCAGATGGGGGATATTTCATGCCTCCTGTAGAACCTTGAATAGGAGATACCATGACCTCCTGACCTGTAAGATAGGGCAAAGTGTGACCTCAGGAGGTTGGTCAGTGGTGCAGAACTGGGAAGTGTAGTTCATGGACCGAAGAGCCACAAAGATGATTAAAACATGATAAGGGGGCTCGAGCATCTCCTGTGCCTGGAGAGACTGAGAGAGCTGAAGTTTAGCCTGAGGAAGAGGTGGCCCAGGTGGGATCTGATCAGTGTTAATAAACATAGAGTGGAGGGTGTAAAAGAGATCTCTCCAGACATATCTCTGTGGTACACAGGACAAAAGGTAGTAGGCACAAGTTGAAAGAGGAAATTATTTCTGAGCATTGAAAAACAAAGCTACATACATTCTGTGAGGCTGGTTGAACACTGGAACAGGTTACTTGGGGAGGTTGTGGAACGTCTGTCTTTGGAGATACTTTAAATTCAACTGGGATGGTGTTGTAGGCACACAGCTTGTGCTAACTGGGAGTGGGGCTGTGGCTGAGCCTCATCCCTGATGGGGTCCAGCTGTGTCAGACAGGTGAGTGGTGTTGAAGGGAATGAGCCATGGAGTGCTGAGGGGCACTGACCAATCACAGAAGGGTGGAGAGGACACACAGGTGGAATGTATGTGAGATCAAGAGCTTTAAAAGTTGTATTGAGGAGCAATAAAGAGCAGATGCTTGCAGCCTTCTTTGGTGGTGATTGTGGCTCCACTGTCTCTCTGCTATAATGGTGACCCTGAGGTGATCCAGCCAGACAACTGCGGACCTGAAAGCGTTAAGATGGCAGAGCCAGGCAGACCAAGGACCTGAGAGCCTGGGGAACTTATGAGACACCAACCCCAAGAAGAAGGATGTGCTGGTATGAAAGAAATAGAGAGAGGCTATGCACTTTGCTTATTTAGAAAGAGGTGGCTTGGGAGCTAACGTCCTGGGGTCTCCCTGGATGGCAGAGCCTGCAGCAGGACTTGGAGATGAAGGCAGCAAATGGCATGGCCACAGCAGCAGCCAGCACTGCAGCAACAGCGTGGGCCCCGAGGAGTGTGAGGGCAGGTTTGCTGAGTCGCTGCTGCATGAGCACTGGAGCAACAAAAACAACCTGGAGCTCTGAGAGGCAGAGTAAGAGCTGCACAGAAAACACGTAAGAAAATTTCCTGAAGTTATATGGTGGCTGTCTCGACTGCAGTAAAAGGTGACCCCTTCGGGACNCCAGTCAGACAACTGCGGACCTGAAAGCATTAAGATGGCAGAGCCAGGCAGACCAAGGACCTGAGAGCCTGGGGAACTTATGAGACACCAACCCCAAGAAGAAGGATGTGCTGGTATGAAAGAAATAGAGAGAGGCTATGCACTTTGCTTATTTAGAAAGAGGTGGCTTGGGAGCTAACGTCCTGGGGTCTCCCTGGATGGCAGAGCCTGCAGCAGGACTTGGAGATGAAGGCAGCAAATGGCATGGCCACAGCAGCAGCCAGCACTGCAGCAACAGCGTGGGCCCCGAGGAGTGTGAGGGCAGGTTTGCTGAGTCGCTGCTGCATGAGCACTGGAGCAACAAAAACAACCTGGAGCTCTGAGAGGCAGAGTAAGAGCTGCACAGAAAACACGTAAGAAAATTTCCTGAAGTTATATAGTGGCTGTCTCGACTGCAGTAAAAGGTGACCCCTTCGGGACTGGGCTTAGGGCGAGGCACAGCCAGAGACAGAGCCCAGCCCAGCACTGAGAGCAGCAGGGGACGCCGCTGGGATGGACCAGGCTAAATTTGATACCTGGAGTACAGGTGAGCTGCTGGGGACATCATGCAAATAACTTATCAAGTGATAAGATGTGACCAACGAACACAACAAAAACTGTAAAAGGAACAAGAGAAGTTATTAAAGCAGCAATGGGAGCTAGGGACAGAGTGGCTCTGTTGTTCAGTGTGATGTGTTTGTTTGCTGGTGAAGTGTGTGTTGTGCTTGTGAGTTGCAGCTATTAAGAGGTGACCATATAGATTCTATTTTATTCTTGTATGTTACTTCATGAAGTTGTGTGGCTGTTGACGGAATTATAGAACTGTTGCTCTTGTGTGTTGCCTTATAAAGTTGTACACTTACTGATACTGTCAATATTTTAGAAGTATGGGTATAAGAATTTTTGATATGTAATGTGAGTTTGGGGAATTAAGGTTACTACACAGACACATTGCAGAATTAGTGGAGCCTACACAAGCAATACTTATACCATGTTTGCTATTTCTTCTGCAAGGGCCCTGTAGGGGGATGGTAGATGTGGCATTTATTTAAAAGAAGAAAAAAGGGGAATTGTAAGCACAGAGCTTGTGGTAATTGGGAGTGGGGCTGTGGCTGAGCCTTATCCCTGATGGGGCTCCAGCTGTGTCAGACAGGTGAGTGGTGTTGAAGGGAATGAGCCATGGAGTGCTGAGGGGCACTGACCAATCACAGAAGGGTGGAGAGGACACACAGGTGGGATGCATGTGAGATCAAGAGTTTAAAAGGCTGTTCTGAGGGACAATAAAGAGAAGAGCAGATGCTTGTAGCCTTCTGAAGTGATCTGATGTTACTCTGTGAGTAGCTGCCTGAAGCCTTCAGTGCTGGCTGTGGCTCCACAGTCCCTCTGCTATAGGACAGGGTCCTGGACAACTTGCTCTGGGTGACTTGATCACCAGAGATGCCACCCAACCACATCCATTCTGTGATTCATGGTGTCTGCTTGCCTCCAGAGTTGGGTACTTGGCTGTGGTCCTCAGCTAATCCAATTATGCCACTTGGTAATTAGCTGAAACAGACCATATTGGCAGAGTGTGCAGCTAAGGAGAAGGTGTTGGTGTTCCTCATCAAGTGCTTTTGACTTGCATGTTGTGCTGCGTTTTTGGCTGGGTAGAAAGTGATTTGTCTGCAACAGATGTTTCTTCCTTGTGCTCAGGTTCTGATCTCATTTAAGTCCAAGAAGTAATAGAGCAAATCTGTACTACAAATCTGAAGTACTACACTGCATCTGTGAATGCTTTTCCCCTGGTGATGGAACATATGGAAATAATGCTTATCTTGATTTAGATAAGCAATTGCCTTTCCTGTACAATCATCCACACTTAGTAGGAGTAGAAGCAGACACATAATATTACAGGTCTTACAGTCTGTCTTTTCTAATGCTCCATAAGCCTATACAGAAACAAATTGAATGGAAATTGGGTTAGGTGTGAGATGAGTAATTGCTAATAGTTCATTATTTGTAGTTTGTACAGGAAACTTGTGGAAACAAAGCCTGAAGTAAAAAAAAAAAAAAAGGTGTTGAAGGGGAAAAGCACAGAGTGTGGCAGAATTGCTGCTGCCTGTTCCACTAGGGTCAGATGTGTTCCTAAAGCTGGCTCATCTCTGTGTTTTCAGCAACCTGAGAAAAGAGGTTTAGTGTCCCAGTCAAGTATTTGCTGAGGATTCTTGTAGGAGTGGAAGGGCTGCCTCTTGTCTGGGGATAATGTGGTTCTTGTCCCTTGCTCAGGTTCTTTTTCCAGATTCTCTTAGAGAAGCCTTCCTTGAGGGGATACATCTCTGCTAGTAGCTATTGTAGCAGGAATGAGGTAGTGGGCAGACTTAATTCTGTTGAACTGGGAATTGACTTCCTTCAGCTGTGGATCCTAAAGCTGACTAGAAATAATGAAACTCTCCTATTTTCAGCTTTTTTTTTTCTTGCAATCCGGTCTGCTACTTGTTTTTATGAACTTGAAGAGAAATGTGTCATGTTACTTGTTTAACAAACTTCCCTTATAGCAGTTTGAGCCTGTGAGCCTCACTGCTATCAATCCTTCTCACTTGTTCTCTCTTTGATTTCTTCTCTTATTGGCCTTTGCTCATGGAGTGCCAAGAGACTTTGACTTTGCCATAGAGAATTGCTTTATACTATGGGGCTTTGGTACCTATTTTTACTACTTTGTGTGTGCTCTACTCTTTAATTAACAGTAGTTTTAAAATGCAAATGTAAATGCAATAAAATCTTCAAGCTGTAGGGTTTTTCTCTTCCCTCTAGTGGTAAGCTCTCAGGTATTGCTGTAGGGATTTAATTGGATGCTTGAGAACTGTTTAAAAAATTAATATGCTTTAAAGTATATTATACTTTAAAACTCTGGCTATTTGAGCAGTGATTGAGTTTCAGGGCTGATTTTCCAACGCTGTAGGTTTGTACCATCCGGTCCATTGCACCGGCTGAGTTCGTTTATGTCCTGGGTGGGGGCTCCCTCTAGTGAGATGTTCTGACAGTCCCTTCTCTGCTTGATTTAGATGAACTTAACCCATTTTCTTTCCACGTGCAGTTTCTGCAGACTCAGTCGAATGTGTCTTTCTTCCCTTGTCTAAGCTGTAAAGGCTCTTTTCCATAGGAGTGATCTGGAAGGAGTTGTAAGCAAAGCTGAGGGCTAGGACTGCCTATTTTCTCCATTTGGTGTGAAGAGCTTAGGTAATCAACCTCATCCTACTTCAAGCTGTGGCTCTGTGCAACCTGAGATGTTTTGAACATGACTGAAAGACCAAAAGATGATGCAGGAGGAAGAGCTAAATGAAACTGGATTGTATAGGCAGAGGGGTAGAAGATGATGACTGGATCTAGAGGGGAAAAAGTGGGGGTGGCCCATGAATGTTGAAGTGTTTCTGGTGAAGATTTTCAGCTGTAATATATTACTGGGGCTGGGGCAGAGGAGACAAGAGGGGGACCTACAGCAGTGTTGCCACGTCTGTGTGTCCTCACTAATAGCCTAAACCCGCAAATTTTGGATAGGATGTACCAGGATCAACTCCATCCTTTGTGAGTGTGTGTGCAGAGATGATTTAGTGGCCACCGAGTTCACTTTTTCATAAGAGTAACGATCAACTTGTTTGCAAGACTAAAGTAACAACACAAATAAAAGCTGTCTTACTTAATACATCATTTTAATAGTAATAAAAAGCTGTATGAGTAATCTTGCAGTATATTGCTCCATTTGCCTAGCAGGTGTTGTTTTCTCCATCAGAGAAAAGCGCTGCCTCCTCGTCCTTCCACACGTTGTTGTTGCTCCCTCTCCGGAGCGCGTCCCCCCGCCGGCAGCGCTGCCGCAGGTGCCTCAGGAAGCTCCTGATGGAGGCCGAGTTTTCCTTCTGCCGGCCGATCCCCTCGTCCCTGAGCGGGGAGCACTCAGCCAGGCAGCAGGTCCTGGGCCAGGCCGAGCATGTCCAGGCCTTCTCCTGCGAGACACAGGGCAGGGAGGCGATGACGGGGGCAGAGGGGCTGCGGGGGCCGGGCTCTCCCGGGGAATCGGGGCCTCGCTGGGCTCCCCCAGGCTGCAGGTTGTGCGGAGGAGACCTCGGGCGGGTTCTGGCTCGTTCCGGTGGCTCAGCCCGTCCTTGTTCCCTCCTGGGAGGAAGGGGCTGAGCGCCGCCCGTGCCTCTGGGCTCGGGCACGGGGCTGGGGAAGAGGCAGAGCAGCCTCGGTGCCCGCCCGGGCTTTCCTCTGCGCAGGGGCCGGCGCTCCTCACCCCACACGTTGTGTCCGCCGGCCCCGGCACCGTCCCGCCTGCCTGGTCCCCGTCCCTCACCTCTCTCCGCTGCCTCGCCGCTTTTCTCCAGAGGCTGCAGCCGAAGCCCAGCGCGGCGAGCAGCAGGGACAGGGCTAACAAGGGGCAGCAGTACAGCCGCACGGGCCACGGGCTGGCGCCGCCTGTGACAGTGTCCGGCTGCTGCGCGGCTGCTGCGGTGCTGCTGTCGGGACGGCCGTGAGCTCCGAGCGGGCCGGGGAGCAGCGAGGCCACGCAGAGCCCCAGGAGCAGGGAGAGACCCGGGCGGAGCATGGCAGAGCCGCCGCAGGAGCCGCGATCTCCGGCCCTGAGCCCGAGCTGAGCAGCGCCTACGGGCTCTGTGCAGGGTGGTGGCATCAGCCGCGATGTCACAAGGATGTTGCCTGGCAGCCAGAGGCTGGGAATGGCAAAGCAAGGCCAGGCCAGAGGGTCTGAGCGTGTGGCTGTCTCAGCCTGCTGCTCTTGTCACTGTGGGACCGGAGCCAGGAGCTTGGGGATGTGCTCCCCGGTGCTCAGCAAGAACTGCTGACATGTCCAACTTCTTATTCTTGAGGTGATGGAAATGGAGGGTAAGACTGGAGGGACAAATCTGTTTGGACTGCTTCTACTTTCTCACTAAGGACTCTTTTTGCTTATCAACAAACCTCACTTGTTTTGAAGATTTGAGACCAATAGATGAACTGAAGCTTCTTGAGACTTGGAAAGAATTTTTAAAAAGTAATAGTAAAAGTAAATTTAATAATCTTCCCTCTTCAATTCTGGTGATCTGCATGTCTAACTTGGTGAAACTTTAGGCAGTATGTTTGTGTAAGGGTTTGAGGTAACTGAGCTGTTCCGAGTCATAGAGTGAATTTGATATAAATAAAGCCATTGGGTGATGCAAAATCTCAAGAGTTTATAAGAATAAGGGACCTATGGTAACGTTATTTAGTAACAAAGCTGTTGCAAGCTCGTGTATGTTGTCTTTACCACCTGCCTCCTCCTAGCTGAGCAATTTAATGTGACAAAGCTCCAAGTTTAAAATTTGCTTGGTGTTTTTTTTTTTTTTTCAGGCTTGTTATCTGGCTAGATGTCTTCAGAAGTCATTCTGAATTTCGGGGCTGTTGGCAAATGGTGTGCTTGTGTATTTTTGTACTCATTTGGTATAATTCTGGATTGGAGAAATTATTACTCTGGTTAGCAGGGTAATCTTAATTCCTCAATTTATTTTTGGAATTTATACCCTTGTGATTACTAAATGAAATTACTTGATGGATCTCACTCCAAAAATATCTATGTTTGTACAGTTTTGTAAACAAACGGTGTGTGTATAAGGATTCAGTGCTTCCTACTGGCTTGTATTTGGAAACAAGTAACAAGGCAGCAGCCCGATGTTAGGGCAGTGCTGGTGTCTCTGTGGGTTACCGGTGCCCTCTCGAGGTGAAACCGAAAGATGCTGCAGTGACAGCGCTGGTGTCACCGCACTGCTGCCTGTTGTGGGGTTGTAATAATGACGTCGGACCCACACTTGTAACCTGATTTTTCTGCTTTCTTGGTTTGTAGGTGAAAACACTAAAGAAGATCTGCCAGGGAAGAAAAGCCTGAGTGAGAAAGTTTCTCTCTATAGAGGTGACATTACGCTGCTTGAGGTTGATGCCATCGTTAATGCTGGTAGGTGGTTAAATACTTTATGAAGCTATGTCTTGAAAAGCCTTGATAGCTCCATGGTACAACTAAAACTGGTGTGTCCTGTGGAGATCTTTTGAAAATATGGCTTTTTCCCCAGTTCCTTCACATTGTATCTGTTCATCCTGTGTGCATTTACTGTGGCAGGGATTATTGTGAAGCTTTTATAGCATGGTCGCCATGAAAAAATTAATGGTCTTGTGTCCATCTTTTGACTTAACTTGGTTAGCTCAGACTTCACACTTTGCATTGTAGAAGGCTCATTTTTGTTACGAAGCTAATGCAATACATTCCAGTCTGCTTCTATAAACTGAGCCACTTGTGGGCTAGGTAATACAAGAACTTTAACAACAAGGTGATAGGAAACCAGAATTTTGTTTATGTGGTTTTCATATTTGCTTTCTTGTTGGGAGATGGTGTTTTTCAAGTTTTTGGCCATGATCTACAGAGTTTTAAGTGTTTCAGTGCTTCTTCTTGCTCAGTGACTGTCTCCATGTGTGTAGCATCTTGTGACAAAAGAGGGAAATGCCTGTGTAACTAATTAATTAGTGTATTAGATTATAGTAAGCTAGTTGAGTTTTTTGGCAAGACAAGATGGGAAGGTTTATGCCTATGCACATGCCCATAGCCAAATCTTGCCTGCACTCTCCACTCCAAAAAGAGGGTGTGGTTTGTGTGTCCTGAGGCTGAAAATTTTTTCCCCTTAGTATTTGAGTGGCACTGATTAGTTTTCAAGGACTAATTTTGGTGGTATTAATTTCTTGGAAGGAAACGTGCTGCAGTATCTTCTCTGTGATGGAATAAAGTTCAGAGATTCCTGGGGTTGTAATGGCCAAAATGTGTTTGCTTATTAGAGGAAAATGTTGTGGAGCTGCTGTTTCATGTCTGTACAGAGCACAGGAATGTTTGCTCACACAGTGTAGAGGGTGGTGAACAGACTCTCTTGGACTGTTGGATTGTATGACATCCCACTTTACCAGTGGACATCTGCTAGTGGGTTTTGTGAAGTACAGGTGAAATCCTTAGCCATTTCAGATTAGATTTTTGCATTCCAAGTACTGAGGCTGGTATTCCTGTGCAAAAAAATTTAATTAATCTTCTAGTTTACTGATGCAGAAAAGCCTCCTAAATAATAAACAATACAGTAGCATCCATGTAACATGATCCTCTCCTCGCTGTGTTGACAAGGTCTCTGATGCTTTAATATTTTAATATTTTTTCCTCATTCTTTTTTAAAGATGATTTTTCCAGTAGTGCTTTTGCTGATCTCCTTTATTGCTTTCCAGTAAGTCAATATTAGAATATTTCCCTCCATTTATATTTAACTTCTCTTTGTTCATAGGCCTCCCTTGAATTACAGGCTGGAACTAATTACAGATTAGCTTTAGAATAGAAATACTTCTTTTCTTGATTTAAATCCCCCTTTAATTCTCCTGAAAGGTCCAAAAAACCTATATCCCAGACTGCAAATGATATTATCTGCCTATAAACCTATTATCTACCTGCCATCCTGGTGAGAAATGCATCACTGAGGAGAAAATAAAAGAAGCAAATCAACACGTATTGATACGCGATTTTGAGAAAAGGTTTAAAGACAATTGAAAACAGACTGAGGTTGAAAGACCTAAAGAGGGACAAAACACTCTGAAAGTATTTAGGAAGCTTAGTTGTTTCTACTGTTGTCTGCTGTAAATTGAATTTGGGCTTAAAGGGAGATGGAGATTAGATGTTGGCAGAGCTGCTTATTGAAAGGAACGTGTTTATACAGTGATACTTTGGTATCAGACAGACACAAAACAGCAGTCCTAGGGCCAGGGTGCTGGTACAGGTGGATCTTTAAGATTCTTCTAATTCTTTAGTAACCTTCTATAGTTCCTAAAGTGCATAATAGGTTAACTATTATGAGATATTAATAAGTTTAGATTAAAATACTAACCTACAGTTACTTTGGAAAAACTGTATGCTCTCTATATGTCAGTGCATTAAGTCTAAGCCTTTGATTTGCTCATGGTTTTAGTGTTACTTTTTTCTGTTAACCTTTCAAACTGCTGAGGATAGCTGGAAAGCTACGTGAGGAAGATGTTTTGGTTGAGGATCCATATTATTTATGCAAAATATCTGCTGTGCTGAGATTCTTTTTAAATCCAACAGTTTCAGTGAAATTGTAGTGTCTCATAGGCAGTATCTAAACGTTTCTGCACCATATGATGCTTTTGCAAAGAACTCCATTGTTTGTTTTCTTCTGCAATTGTTATCCGAGCCTCAAAGATATAAAGCAGGAAGTAGCCACAGTACCAGTTTCTGTATGTAAGTTGAATAAAATACAACCTGTTGAATATGGAATAGGAGACAGGTTTTTTGGAGGTAAATCTGTGCAAGTTCTTTTTATACTTAAAGCCATTTGACTACCCCAAATGCTAGTGATTGACTCCCTCCTATCTGTTGCAAGCCCTGGGTTAGGAAGGGAGGAAGAGACCCTCCAGAGACTTTCTCTCTCAATTTAGAAATTCCATAAACTGTCTCCTGTAATAAATAGTTTAAAATAGAGCAAGTCATATCCAAATTAAAGCCACAGGAATATACAGGTTGAATGTTTACATTGAGTTATGCAAAGATCTAAACATTCTTGAAGTAAAGGGAATGGCCTGGCAAATTCTGGGGCTGTGGAAGGGTTCCAGGTGGTTCAGATTGTCTCCAGGTTTGGATGCAAACATATTGGCAAAAAAATGTGTATTCTCAAATATGTAAGGAGGAAAAGAGACATAAATGAATACAAATGGTGGTCTTCGTAGCTAAATATCAGGGTATCATTGACGAATACTGCTGCAAAAGGATCTTTTTTTTTATCCTAGACTTTTAGCAGACAAGCTGAATGTTGCTTACTTTCTAAAAATACTTTACATATAGTTTGTCTTTTCTCATTGTCAAAAGAACCACATGAAAACAGTCTCTTTGAAATCATTCAAGACTAGAGTGAGGAACTGATATGCATTGTGAGAGAGAAAGGAGCTGAAAAAAGGAGCTGATGTGCTATTTTGCTGAAATTGATGTCAATTATCTACCCCTGTAAATGTCTTTTCCTTACACAATGGTTTCCTAAAACTTCCTTACTACTGATTTCATTGCAGACAGGTATTAGTTTAACTTGATGTTTTGCTTAAGGTGTCGTGTTATGCCATTTCCTTCACACATTTTTTTAAAGGATTCAGGTAAGACTTGTATGAAAAAATCTTATTTTTACTCCTATATTCTTCACTGTGCTTTTCTATTACACTTGAAGAATGTAAACAGGCTCTCCTTGAGGCATGTGCTTACTACTTTAATCTGTGCTGACTGGCCTTTTTAACATATTAAATGTTCCTGGATGTCACTTCATCCTGATGCCAAAAGTGCTTCAAGCACTTGGAAGCCAGATAACCACAATTAGCCAACATCTGAATAAATCATCAAAACAGAGCTTGGAGGGGGTGTGGTGTGTCTGTGTCTAGGGAGGGAGAGAGGGGGCATTTAGTCCCTCTGGCAATCCCAAATACAGAATAAGCAGTAAAAGCCTGAGTAAGGTTTGAAAAACAATTTCTTCAATATTTATAGTATCAACTAAGGAGTAAAGGATTACATTTCCTCTGCATTTTTAATAAGGAAAACTGTCACTATTTATGTCATTATTTTTTTATGCAGTAACTATCTGAAGTAGGTACAGGAGTGGGATTTTGGGAGTGGGTGTGACAGGGATGTCTGTGTACCTCACATACCTTAAGTAGCAGTTCATCACTACTGGCCTCAGGTATTCATTCACTTCTTACCTGTCAATAAATCTTACTGTCCAGTTATAAGGAGGCATGTACTGATATGCTTGTGAGGGAGTTTTTACTAGGAGGAAGATCAAGGGGAAACCATTATGTTAGGGGGAAAATAGGATTCTCCTTTTTTTTTATATGATAGGGAGGAGGAGGATGATGACTTGCAGGACACTAGAAGAGATAATATTTCATATCTTTGAAAAAATATTCTTGGTATCAGTGCAAAAATATGGTACTGAGAACAGAAACCTTTCATCTTCAGGAAAAAGGAAGATGTTCATGTCTATTCAATTAGATACAATGGGTAATAAGTCTGTAGTGTTGCATCTAAGTTTGCAATTAGAGAGTTGCTACAGTTATAACAACTAGGTGTCTCCCTTTAAACTGTATTTGAGTGCTGGAATAATTTCTAATACTCAAAAATTTGGGGAAGAAACTCTCAATTTTTAAAATTAGTATCTTTTCCATGTGAGAAAACATGATTTAATATCTTCCTCTGATGAAAAGAGAAAAGACTTGGTGACTAACATAGGTAAACAACTCTTCATGTCTCATTTTTACGAACCTCTGATGCTGGGATTTAGTTCCTGAGCCTCACAGTGCTGGAGAAGAGCAGCACAAGCACACATCTCTCCCTGTGTGCAGTGAGCTGCCTCAGCTGGCAGTGCTGCTTTGGCAGGTGCAGTGAGCAGGGCCAGCCGAGGAAAGGTGAGTGCAGGTGATGTCTCCTGCTTGCTTCAAGAGACAGAGATGTTTCCAGGAGAGAATTACAGCTGAGCTTTTAAACAAATTCCTCAGGGTTTGCAATGCTTGTCCTGCTGTACCTCCCTGTCCTGCTACTGAACGTATGTGGAACTGAAAAATACTCAGTTTTAAATACCCTGTGCTTGCTTTGCTTGTTTTAGGACTGGTTTTCACTGGAGTCTCTGCATGACTTGATTTATAGGATGAAATAGATATTTTCATACTGCATCTCACCTTTCCTAGTGAAATATGCCTTTCTTCCCTCATGCTGCTGACTTCACAACCATGTTTCAGCATTTTTGTGTCACAGCAATATCTTTATCCAGCTTTTTTATCTAGAGATAGCAACATATTTTCTTCCAGATTCATCATTTCCTGGCCTTGACCTTGAATATGACTGTTTAACTTAATGAGGTGTCCCTTTTTTTCCTCAAGCTCAAAATTACACATCAAGGTAGAAGAGCTATGTATTGATACTGGGAACTGAATACATTATCAGTGAATTATGCTTATATAAGTGTGTAAGTATAGATAGGGACTGAACTCTGCCTTTCCACACAAACAGCTCGTTAATGTGCAATCAGTCACTGCAGTTGCCTTGAACTTGGTGCTTAATGAACAGGTGGGGAAAAAGGATGGATTCTAATCTGGAACAGATCTGACATCAGGCAATTTCACTGATTGCTAATCCATTTCATTTGGCAACTTAATTTATCACACACAAGTTTCATCTTGTAACTTATGAAGTAGAAACTACTTCAGAAGTGGCCTGTCTGAATATTATGAAGATATTTGAGTCAGTTGCTGAGCCTGATCTGCTATTGTGGGTATACTCACTCTCCCCCTTTTTTATTTTACAGTGACCAGTAATTCTTATTCTGGAGCTCATTTGAAATTATTCTTCAAGAATTTGCTATGAAAACAAGTACCTTAACTCAAATGTTCCTGCTATTGAATATGGAAGGAAGAAAACGTAAAATCTGCCCTTAAGTTGTTTATAGCATTTTGACATGGGATTTTTACATTTATTGGTATTGATTTTTGTGGGGCTTTCATTTCTTTTTTCAGTTGAGCTAAACATAAATGGCTGATTATACTGGGAGATTCTTAGGAAGTTTGCTGTCCACTAGAATGTTTTGTAAACATACTTTGCATGTTTTATCTCCAGTGTACAGATAGGAAAATGGAGAACTTGTATTGAAATGTCTTGCATGGAGTCATCTGGCATCTGCCTATGTAACTTAGACTATTGTAATTTCCTCTAGGAATAGAACCAGTATTGCTAACAAATTGTTGTTAATTTGGTTTTCATCTTTACTGTGAGCAGACTGTGGTGTTAATCAAAGGTTTCTCAAGTTATTTTACAGTTGGTACAATTACACTTGTGTGTAAAACCCCAGAGTAATTTATATATAGTCCTCACTTACTCATCAGGAAAGTCAATGTTAATAGTTGAGGGAATCAGTCATGCTCAGTTGTGACATCTGTGAGTGAGTTTATTACTTCTTTCTGTGGAAAATGCTTTAAGCCTGGCTGGTGAGCAGTAGATGTGATTAAACTTGCCCTCTGCTTTTGGTCTAATTTCATTTCAATGCTGATCTTCCCTGTAGTGTAATATTCATTTGGATGAAAAGGCTGTGTATAGGGATAGTGTTCAAGAGAATGAAATGGAAGGCAAGTACTGCTGGAGGTGTGCTTTAATTTAGGTGGAGAACTGTAGCTGCTGCCTCAGTCAAACACCATTTGCTGTAACCATGTGGCCAAGGCTTGTGACTGAGGAGGCTCACTCAGAATTGCACTGCAGAAAGGGTGACTGGAATGCACTTTGAAGATATCTCAGGTGTAATTAGTATAACTCAAAACTTAGGCATTAAAAAAAGAAAGGTTCGGCAGTGCTGCGGACCCATGAGGGAAGAACTGATCCTAGGGTGCTTTGGGAAGGGGAAATGAATTGTGGTAAAATATTTTCATTCCAATGTGTGCTCACAGCCATCTCATGTAGCTAACAGAGATGGCTTCTGGATGGAAATGTGCCTCAGACACCTGGATGTTATCCTGCCACATGGTGTGTGGTGCCAGCAAGCTGAAAGTCTTGGGTGGTGGAATGGAGGCCTAAAGCTCACTCTGCCATATGGTCAGGCACTGCATGTCAATGACAATCAAGTGATGATTGCAAGCAGTGGGATGTGAGTGTTCAGTGGCTTACTGCGAAGCCATAAAAAAAGCAGTAGAGAAGGAAATGTACTTTCCACTGGAACAATGCACTCAAAAGGCTCTTTAAACTAACAGATTGTGGGCTGAAGCACCAGACACAGACGCTGAGGTTCAGAGCTATGCTTTTCCACTTTTCGTGTTATTCTGTGTGCCCATGGAAGTCTGAGTGGAATGAGATATGAGCATGCATGATCCTCAAGTATCTGGTAGCTATCTATCTAAAATGGTTTGCCCAGACAAGTTGTGGATGCCCCATCCCTGGAAATGTTCAAGGTCCGGTTGGAGGGAAGTTGATCAGCCTGGATTAGTGAAACATGTCTGTGCTCATGGCGAGGAGGGGTTGAACTAGATGATCTTTGGTGGTTCCTTCCACAGCTGGCCATTTTGTGATTCTAAGGAATGCCCTGACACAAAATTAATGGCCAACTCTCTCCTCTGACAGGATTAAGCATAGTCTGTCTTCTGAAAATCTAATAAAAAATGGGCAAGGTAGAGGTTTTAGTAGCCTTATCTAACCTGATGGTCTGTGGTAGCTGGATTTATTTACAAGTCTCTTTTCAGTGTTGACGCTTTCAGGACAATACCTATTTTACCTAGACCAGTGTGTTCTCCTTATTTCTTTGTGCATCAGTTACTGAACCCACTTATTATCTCTGACTCCAATGTGATTATTGATCCTTCATGCCATGGTTACACTGGACCTTTTTGTGTGTGCTCTTTCTGGAGGAAACTAGCAGTATACAAGAAAACACCTACAAAGTTGGATTTCTTCAAAAGTCTGTGACTTCCCTCAGTTGGGAGGTGAGGCGGTGTGGATGCCGTGAATCCTCTCTGACAGCAGGTGGCAGAAGTGCCCCTGTTTTGGTAAAACCGCTTTTAGGCCCGCGTACCTTAATTTTCCTGGACATAAAATCGGTGATGACTTAAGCAGAGGAAACAAAATGCATGTATTCGAGGCGTGCTTGTTGGATAGGCCATCGATACAGCTCGTGCTTATTAAATGCCATTTCATTACGTGTGTTCCGTGTGTGTTTGAAATAAAACAGGAGACAGGCGTGGTTTGGAAGAACTGTGAGCATCTGTTTTACTTCATAGAGGAAAATATTTTGTAGAGACCTTGCTATCAGCCTGTCTTACCATACATTTGACAGTGCAGCTGTCATCTTGACTGCGCTGATGGAGCAGAGTGGTGTAAGAAACTACTCAAGGTCGTCTTGAACAATTATGCTTCGTTTCATAATATTAAATCCACTTTTAATCAGGACTTGTGGGGGATTATCGAAAGGATTGTGGGTTTTTTAAGCCGATAGTTGCAACAGTGTGTTCTCAGTCAAGATAAGCATGCAACGTTGTGGGTTTTTTTCAAGCTTTTGCATTTTGAAAAACCCAAACCAGTCAAGTGATTTTGAAATGTTGGGACACAAAAAAGACTTCTTTGAGGCCTCCTGTCTCTGCTTACAAAATACTGGCAGCGAGAGGTCAGCTGGTAGGCTGAGATGATCCCTGTAGTGTTAATATTGCCCCCCCACTCCTCTGTCCAGATGTTTGTCCTTTCCTCCCTTTCTCTTTGTAACCATGAACACATTGGGTTTTTCTGGGTTTGCACAGATACTGTCTCAACACTAACTCAGTCACTGTAAGTAGTACAGCAAGGTCAGCATGGGAATTAGCATTTCTGTGTGTAATGTAATCTCGTTAAATATATGCAGTTAAGTATTGAATAGGGGAAGGTCTACTTTGATTGGAGCAAGTAAGCTTTAGGTTTATCTTATCTAATTTGCTAGATGCAGAAAATGGGATAAAAAAGCAGTAATCAGAGTTGATGTTCAAAACTGCTATTGTGCAGGGCTGACCCTGTCTGTCTCCCCTGCCTTCTCAGGCAGGAGGAGTTGCTTTTGCTTAATTCTCTTAGCTGCTGAGTCTTCCACCCTTTGCTAAGGTTTTGGGTTTGCCTAGTGCTTTGCCATTTGCTGCAGGTCTTGGAAATGTTAGTCCCTTGAAATACAGCTTCCATTTCTTGTTAAATAAATAGTTATGGACTGTGAAATGCAGTTTAGATTTTTGTTTTGACCTATGGCTGTTAGCAGCGGATTTTCTGAGAAAAGAAAAACATTTCTGTTTGCAAAAACACAAATTGCTTTCTTTAGGAATTCAGAATGCCTCTCACTTAGAAATTAGTATTAAGGATACAGCTTGGCTTTAAAAATCTGGGCTCCAAACTCCTTTGTGTGATGTGCTGTCACAGTCATAAAAATTAGTAATGGCAGCTAAGTATACATCAAAGGTCGGTGGAAGCTTGTGAAAGTGGTATTTGCTTGTTAATCCAAGCACAATGGCAAGCGTGTTTGCGTCGTGTGCAAGGAGCAGTCACTTGCCTGTTAATATTCCCTTGTTCAGAGTTGTTTGGATGTGTTTGGGCATTGTTTTAATTAGAGTACTGAAGGTACTGCAAGGCCCTGTGCTTTCCTCACAGCAGTGGGGTGATGAGCTGCTGTGCTCCCAGACTTCTTCCCTTTACTCTGAGGTGACAGGAACATTCAAGGTTCCTCTTAGCATCTCCTGCTGGGACTGTCACACTTGCACAATGTGTTTGAATGGCCAAGAGGGGACTTGGGTGGTCCTGTTCTTTCTGCCCTTGGGGTGCCCTGTCCCTAACACATTCCTCCTGGCTGCAGAGGAGCTGTTTGGGACTCTGAGCTTCTGGCCTGAGCTGTGCCCGAGGGCCGGCAGTGTCATGAAGAAAAGATGACTTGGCTCTCTCTTGGTAGGAGCGATGTTGTAATGGCCCTTGTTGTCAGATGGCTTCACCAGTGAAGCCTTGGAGCCTGGGGCTTTCATTGTCTATTGTGTCTGAGTTGTGGGAAAAACACTGGTTTGGGGAAGTTTTTAGGATTCTCATTCCTTCTCTCTTTTATCACTTGTGTGTTTGTGCCGCAGTAACTTTAATCTGGTGTGCAACATGAATCACTGAAATGTCTCCGTAGCACCTTCATTTTATGCTTGAAAGCTGGTTTCTGTCGAGTAATAAATAGAAATAGTTAATATCTGGCATGCCTAGTTGTGGGCTGCCTCAAAAAGATGGTTCTGTCAGCTATATTTGATTTGTATTTAGAATGTTTTACATTGCAAATCCATGTTAGAAGTGCTTTTAAAATTTAAAGTGTGAATCATATTGCTTTTTCAAGGGAACTATACTCGTGTCATGTGAAATAACTTTTTATGTAAGAAAGAGGTGATATTGCTTTCAAGTCTATCAAACCAGGTTATAGAGGAATGTGAGTCTTCCTTGTGACTTGATATGCCAGATAATAGTCACTGGCAACCCATTCCCTTTACATTTCTAAGAAATTGTGGTGTACAGGCTATTTCAGAGGAACTCTCTTTTCTCATCATGCCAGTTTCAGTCCACTTTGAAGGGATTATGTTGAGCAGTGTGGTCCAGGTCATTTGACTAGTTCTGAATTTCTACAAATCTGAGTAATTTTATTACTCTTTCTGAAATGAAAATCAAATTTTAGAATGATTTTCAGAATAGTCAACCAGTATATAATGGTGCATTTTACCTGGAGAGTTCACTGAACCAGGGAAGCTGAGAGAGAGAAAAAGCTGAAAGAATTTATTAATGACAACTTATTTCTTAGGTTCTGAAACAACTTTTATTTTGGGTTGTCCATTACCTTAAAAAATAAAATAACTGTATCAACCTTGGGGAAGGGTAGACCAGGGCAAATGCTTACTCTTGGTTTTCTTTGATTCCTTGGATGAAGGCATCTCTGAGTGCTGGAGGGCAGACAATTTTTGTGATGTCCCAGCAGAATTTTGCCAACCAGCGGTTCTAACCTTGGCCATGGTTCAACTAATTATAGCCCCCCTCCCCCACCAGATAACAAACACAGCATTTCAGGAGCTGAGTGATCAGTATTTGGGCTGTTTCACCACTAAGAGTGATTTCTCTGTCTTCCTCCTCCCTTCTGATATAAAAGAACCTGCTTAGGAGGCCCAAACGTGGAGTTTTGGCAGGGTTTACAGCCCAAAGGCTCTTTAGGTCAGGAGTTTTCAGCTTCAGAGGCTGCAGCTCTAGTTCAGACTAGTCCCTACCACCAGTAATAGATGAGATCAAAACAGAAAGTGTTTCTTAAATCTGAAGTGAATCCCTGATGGACAGGCCAAAGGGGTGTTTTTAGGTGTGAATACTTATCTCTATAGTTCTTATCAAAGACCCAGCAGAAGGTTTTGGGCTCTCTACTTCTTTCTTAGTGCCCATTCCCATGGCCTGAGTTACATGTGGCTTCTTCTCTTCTGTCATGCTACGTTGTCAGACTGAAACCAGGATTTGAATCAGAAAGTGTAGCTTAGCAATATCTGCTGCCTTCCTCTCCTGCCTTCTCCTCTGGTGCTAGCACCCAGCAGAGCAGCTTGTGTTGATGCAGCCTCCCTTTCTACCCTAATGGCTGGGGAGAAGGATGTGAGAGGGGAAGCGTGCACGGTGTTGCCTCTCTCCTTAGAAAGGCCCAGTTACAAGGCTACACCAGTTAGCCTTGTAGCTACAAATTGGTGTAGCCTTGTAACTACAAATTGGTGTCTCAAATCACGACTTTCCCCCCGTGCTTTCAGCAGCCAGGGAAGCTGTGCTGATGTATTTAAAATTTCTTATTTGGGCCACTGCTAATCATTCAGGAAAGCCAGGTTTTGTTCTTCTTGGCAGCCTCTTTTAGAGAGCCAAGGCTGTTCTGCTTTGCCTGAGGGTGAGAGTGAGATGGATGGCACTTTGGTGTCTCTGCTATAGACACCGTGCCTCAGGAGTCTCCCTGGAGCGCTGCTGGAGTCACTTCATATTTCATAATTCCTTGCTGACAATTAAGTCAATTTGCTGGTGCAGGCATGATGGAGCTAAGCTAGGACATGTTTCTTTTTTGGCCAAGATACGTAGTGAAAAGCTCACTCTTTTGCTTTGATTAAATTGACAACTGAAGTCTATCATTACCTCTCCCTGGCTTGGAACGTGAATCTGATTTATCAGTGGCATTGTCATCTTCTCTGTCTCCACTTCTTGCTCATGATTTTTTTGTTGTTGTTGTTTTTTTGGTTTTTTTAAAATTTGTTTAATGAGAGGAAGACTTGAGGCAGGCATGCCTTGATACTTGGTGCTGAAGGTGGGAAGGCATCACTCCTCAGCAAGAAAAGGTGCAGTTGTGAGCTGGGCCCTGTGGAACTCCAGTGGGCTTTCACTTGTTTGTGGCAGCGATGGAAGAGCATAGTTTCATGATCCAGGGCTTTAGGAAAAGGGCACAGGCACTTGGGATCTGTGCAAACTGAGTAGTCTCTCTCTTCCCCAGTGTGGTCTCCTAAGTCAAGGCATTGTTTTTTTAAGCTCCTTGCCCAAATGCAACATTCCTCCTGCTAGAAATACTGCTTTGATTTTTTAATTTAATTTTGCTTTAATTTTTTTTCAAGTTTTTGTTACCTCTGTTAACATTATCTTACAAGTCTTGCTAAATATATAATTTAGAAATTATAGTTGTTCTGTCTTGGGTCTAATTTTTTTCCAGTCCTGGCATGAGCACAGTGCTGCAAATGTGGACTTAGTCTGGTGAGACGGAGAGTGATTTAAGGTTAGAAGTGGAATTTTGGGTGCTTTCTGGTTGTGGTGGAATCAGTTAATGAATTGGCTTAACTTTTTTGCTTGGGGTTGTTATGCTGTTTAGGCATGGGCTCTGTCTAGATGATGTTTATACACTTAAAGCATAGTATTTAATTTTCAATATCTGTACTGCAGCATATAATATGTGTGTATATTTGCACTCTTTGTATTTTACTTAAAAAAAAAAAAAACAACCCCAAAGAATAGCTGCATTTTAAGTGTTTCTTCCAGACCAGCTAAGGAAATAGTCTGAACCATCAGCAGTCTGTGTGGCATTGTGCAAATACAGAAGATAAATCCTATAAAATGAGTGAGACTGAAGATTTTTTTAGTTACGATCCTGAATTTTGATGCCTTGTCAGTGCATATAATGTATCTGTGAATTAGATGAGAAAGAAAATGTGCATATGCACTGGAAATAAAATCAATTACTGAACAACTCTAGGCTTTTAATTCAACATAGGTACAAACTGGTCCAGGTAAGGCAGAGGGCTGGTTCTTGTCAATATTGGGGTAAATTGATTGATACAATTTCAGTGATGCACAGGTGAAAGTACTGTTTTTATATTCCAGAAGTTTCTTTCAATGATATCTTCTTGTAAATGCTTTTTTCTTTTTCTACAGAGTGTCATAATTGAATTACCTGCCATGTAACATGCATGCTTGTGTGAAGGTGGCTGATGGGAGAAGGGAATGGCAAGAAAGCTATTTGAAGAGATTGTTTATGGATTGTTATTACTGTTCTTTTACCAGTAGTGCAACTAGTGGCTCACTTTTTTCTGTTTAGCACTTTGCTGAGAGAAGGTGTTAAATGTTGTTTGTTAATGGATGTAGGATTTAGCTTCTCAACTTACGTCAACTATTTAATCTTAAGGATGGGAAATTCGCATCTTGGAAGAACCAAAGCATTTTTCTTCTTCCTTTGTCCAAAGTATTTCCTTTTCAGAGTGCGTGGATGACTCCTTTTGGTACCAACACGTTATGCTTCTGAAGCTTAATACCTACAGCACATACAGTAGCTTGCAAGTTTAACGAAAATGCTGATTTTCAAGAAGGTATTTGTGTCACTCAAAAGATTTGAGTTTAAGCGTTGAACCTGGAAAAAGCTGCACAAGTTCTTAAATTTCGTGCAGGCGTAGTCACGTTCACTTGGAAAGGATTGTTCATACATAATTTAAGGACATATAAAACACTTGAAAATGTGTTAAAGGACTATTTCTCATTGAAGTTTTTTTTTTCCCCCTAGTATTTAATAAAAAGGCACTAAGTTTTGTTCTCTTTAGAAGCTGCTCTCTAATCATGTAGTTCATTATTTCAACTTCAAAGTGTAGTCTGTACTGAGAGGCAATGAGGTGTATCCACATCTAGAAATTAAGCAATAATCATGCAGTTTAGTGTTTCAACGGGCTTTGTTCATTAGTAGGTACAATGATCCATTGTAAGTACTTGCTGTAGTCACGATGTTCTTAACAGCCTGAAACTTAAACTCTCCAAAATTATTTTTTGAGTATATATTCCTGACTGAAGTGGTGCTGCCATGGGTACCAAATATGTCTTGTGTAATGGTAATTGTTCTTTGCAGTCATGATCAGAAGAATGTCACATGTTGTGTGTTGTAGTGTGTGTGTGTTCATATGTACCTGGCTTTGGACCAACCAATAATTCATGCTTGCACTAAGAACAAGAGCAGCAACTGTAGACATGGCAGAATGATTGGAAAAGCTTCTTTAATTTAAGCACTTTTAAACAAATTGAAGCAAGAGAAAGAGAAACGAGGAACACTGGGAAAAACAGAGAAAGGGGAGAATTAAAACTGAAGTGCTGCAAATGAGTGGGAGAAGGAAGCCGGCACTGAAATGCAGGAGGGCACATGGGGGAAGAAATTTAATGGTTTGATGGATTTGAATTATTGAGGCTGATCTTATCACTGAGTCCATGGAGTCACCAAGACAACACCTCCAGATTGTGAAGATTGGTCAATAAAACCATAGGATGTGAAAAAAATTATGCTTTGATTTGAGAAGATAAAAGAATGATGGGCTAAAGATGTGAGTGGGGAAGGGCCACTTGACCAGGGTGCTGTGAGTTGGGGCTGTAGTTAGTTATATGGCAATTGGAAGCTTCTCAGCAGTAAAAATGAGTAATACTTTACCCTGAATGAGAGGGGTCTGTCTGTGTGCTTGAACTTTTCCTCTAGGACCTGCCAATCTGGGGCTGTTGTGGGCAACTGCATGAAAATGTGGAAGTCAGCCGTGCTGAATTTCTTTTGTAATTTCTTTCTGGATTTCTTTCACTCGTCCAGCCTTAATGAAGCAATTTGCTTTGGGACTGTATATAAATTATTTTTCCTGATAGTGTTGTGCAAGGTAACTGTAAAATGCTTACAGGGGGTGGGGAGGGAGAGAAGTCCATGTTTTCAGGTATTTTTGGTATTGCAAGTGGACTGTTTGTTGCAGTAGCTGAAGCACCTGTTGAAAAGCTGCTGATTTTCAGTTACACTTTACAGTGCAGACTGTATGTGTAGCCCAGAAACTGCAAGAATAAGCCATGGTGTGCAAAGATCCCTGGGATCTGATGGTTTGTGGGGAAGAGTATCCTGGTGCAGTCCTGCTGGGGTGCTGCTGTGGCATCTGCACACAGCTCCTGTGCTGCTGCACGTCAGTTCTCAGCCAGTAAGACAAAGTGCAAAGCCATAGCTCATCGTGATGAATTATCAGTGTTTAAATCTGCCCCAAAGAAATGGCAAACTGCATAATAACCACAGTTGCCTTCACGGGGCAAGAGGGGAAAAAGGTTGATGGTGCCAAACCAGCACTGGTCAATCCTTTGCCTCTCAACGAGCATCAAATGTTTTGTAAATGGAGGCAGAGTTCAAATCACTGCTCTTTAGCTTTTTTGGGGAGCTCAGGATTGAATTTATTTAGTTTTTACTGTGGAGACTTCGGGTCACTAGAGTGTGCTGCAGTCCCAGCCCTGGGCTGGTGTGAGCTCGCCCCAGTGCTTTCTCTGCCACTGGGCGACTTGGGAATTTTTCATCACGTTGCTTTGCTGTCGCCTGGGCAACTTCAGTGAATTTCCCTGCTGTTTTCTTTGTGTTGCACCCTGCTTTCCTGGCAGTGAGTGACTTGGTGGCTCGTTAGCTCGGTACCTGTGTGCCCCGGGAGAGCATCTTGTTGTTAAGCATTGTACTGGCCCTATGGCTGCCTTTATTTTGCTGACTGAGGAGCCCAGGAGAGATTGCCACGCTGATAGCTTATAAAGAGTTGGTATCAACAGCATTTAATTAAACTATTTATAGGTGCTGTGTTGTAATGTTTATGGAGTTCAGCTTTGGAGCTTTGTAGTGGTGAGTGTGGGGAAGAAAATGCAGACCTCCTGCACAGGACTGTGTATGGAAGAAAGCACATGGTTTATAGAGAGTTTGGAGATGTATTAGTTTTATTTACCAAAAAGTCTTAGTTTGGTCTTTTTAGAATAAATATGGTCTGTTTTCTGTGTTCCTGCAACTTATTCTTTGATAGAGAGGCACAAGTTGAAAGTAGTTATTTTTTTAGACATTAAGTGCTTTTTTGCTTGCTCAGGAAAACTTAGTAAGTTGAATTCCTTTCATATTTTTGGTGAAGGCTGAGGCAGTCTGGATGTCTAGCTTGAGGACAAATCCAAAACCGTAGAAATGTAATTAAAAGGTTTTTTATTACTTCTGCTGTCCTGTCTTATTTTAATTAAGTTCATCCTCTGATGAAAATTGCGCTCTGAATTATAGTGGGAAATCCATAATGTCGTCTCTTCTTCTTGGATGAAGATCACGGTTGACAATTCTCCTCTGCGGGCACAGGGAGTTTCTGACGTGGGAAGAGAAGCTCAGCCGTGCAGGGAGCAGTTTTCATAGGGACAGGGCTAAAGTTGGGAGGCTTCCTACAGAACAAGGGACAGTTGCCTTCCCTCTGAAGTATGAGATTAACCTTTGTTCCCTGTAAATATCTATTTTTCAACTTGTGATTTTCCAAAACTGAAGCCTGTTAAGAAAAAGCCCCGTTATGTGTACATTTCTCTACCTGCACATTTTGCAACTTGTTACTCTAAACTCTGCTGGAAGGAAAACAAATGCGAGTGCAGAGCCCACCTGAGCACCCCAATACACAGCAGGATTACTCTGTTATGAGCTTCAGGCTCCTGTCAAAGCCCTTCTTTCATTCCCTCACAGCTCTGAGTGCTATTCCATGCTCCAGGATTCATCTCATGCCCCATTCTCTGAAGCAGGCAGACCAGCTTGTGCAGTGCAACAGAGAGCTCTGGGAAATACAAGTGTGGATTAGGACAGTTAGGGAAAAATATTGTGCTGAAGGGCTCCCTTTCCTGTTCTCTTGGATAACTTTAACTTTAAATTTTTTAAATTTTTCCCGTTTTTACATTAAAAAAAAACGTAAAAAATATCCAGCTGTTTTCTCTGTTGAGCTTGGGTGAGGTGGCCGGATCAGCGCGGCTGAATCTGTAAGTGCTGTTAGTGTTTTATAGCAACGTGATAACATTATTTAATCTGGAAATAGTTATGGCTGCTAATATGTCTGGAATTTGTGCCAGATAGTCATTTTCTTGTCTAGAATGATACAAGCTAAACCTGGAAAAAACCAAACCCCAACCATACAAACAGGTCTAGCAGCTTCACTGTGCGTACACTGCACAGAGCTGTTGTGTCTGGTGTCTTTAATTGAACGTGATGAGCGTAGGTTTGGCATAGAAACTTCTGAAAAATAAAATTCTTTACAGGCCAGTGGGAGATGGAGGCTTCTTGTTAATTTTTGTTTCACTAATATGAGAAATATTTTTTTAAAATTATTTTTGAGCTATATGTTAAGGCTGTAAATTTCCTTGGAAAGCTAGCAAATGGAACATGCCTGTGAAGAGATTAAAGTAATTATACTGCAATGCTCCACTAGGAACAGAGAGCAGTCTGGGATAAAATTATTTGGAGAGATGCCAAAGCCAAGCTTGGTTCCGTTTTAAGCTAAAACTAATTAAAGTTGTCAGGTCTTACAGTGGTCAAAGGTTGCTTAGCTGCTACTTGAAATAAATGAATCTTTTTCTCAGTCAGTAACGCTAACAGCTACGTGTTTGCAGCTGTCTCATAACAAAGAAAAGTTCCAAGAACCTTCTAGTTCTTGTGTGTGTTTCCTTTTGTGCATGTCTATTTTAGCATGTCAAATAGTATATCCTGGCCACAATATGGAGTTTTGAGTCTTTTTGTCAGTCTGCCTTCTCCTTTGTGATTTAATTGCACTTGTGAGGAGGAATTCTTATGGAAGAAACTTCCTCAGGAAGCTGCTTTAACTCTTTCTGATTCAGAAAAGCTGCTTTGTGTCTGTATTTTCTGTATACTTAAAATAGCCCTACAAGACTCATGAGAACATATATGGTTCTTTCAAATGTAAAGTCTGATAGAATATTTGATTTCCTAAAATATTCCAGTACCCACAGGGAACCTACTTTTTCAAGAGCATGTTGTGACAGGACAAGGTGGCATGGATTCAAACTAGAAGAGAGTAGGTTTAGATCAGATAGTAGGAGAAAGCTCTTTGCTGTGAGGGTGCCCAGAGAAGCTGTGGATGCCCCATCCCTGGAATTGTTCAAGGCCAAGCTGGATGGGGCTCTCAGCAATGTGGTCTAATGAAAAGTACCCCTGCCCATAGCAAGGGGTTGGAAATAAATTATCATTAGGGTCCTTTCAAATGCAAACCATTCTATGATTCTATAAGTCTAAATTTTTCAGATGTCTTGTGCCAGATACAATTGATCCGAAATTCTGTTGAAGGAGGAGTTGTTGATCATTAGCAATGTTTCCAATAAACACTGACATCAAAATATTCAAATCAAATCAAAATATTCTCATGGCATTTTGAAGGAGTTCATAATTCTGATCCAGTAGTAGGTTTTTGTAAGAACCTGTACAGGAAATAACACTATTTGTAACAAGGATACACCATCCACATGTTCCTAAAAATCAGAAAGTATTTAAAAGAATGGAATTCAAAATTGTTGCTCTTTTGTTCTTGTGATGTGGTGTTAGGTGTATTACTCAAGGTTTGATCTTGGCATGTTAAAACTGAATTTCTGCCATCTTGCATTTTGCAATTTGTAGGAGGAAAGTTTGCAAATGTGTTTTGATGTTTTACATACTCAGTTCTGGCTGCCTGACACAAATTTGGAAACTGCTTCACTTAGGCACCTGTACATATGTGCAAGCACACATGTGTTAAAAAATGTAGCCTAGCAGGCCGTTCCTTCATGCTTTTCTTATGGGTGAGTTGTAAAACTTAAGCACTGTTTTCCTTTTTTTTTCATCATAGTAGGGCTCAGGAGTGGTGCTGGGCCAGATTTCTGAGTGGAAGTGGTGGTTTTGCCTGTCTAGAAATAAATTTCTTTGCATTGCTCATTAGTTCAACTGTTTTCCCTCCAAAACCAACAACAAAATGTTGATAACTTTCAACACTAATCTTAAGTTTTATTATTAAATTTAGAGAGATCTGTTTGTATGCTGGGAGAAGAAAAGATCTGAAAAGACATGTAGTAAAAAGGCTGATGCCAGTCTTATATAGCATTACTGCTAAATAAACTTTTGTCTAAAGTTTCACTAAGCTCTACTGTAGATTTATCATGAAATTTATGTCAGACTTGACTGGCTAAATTCCAACTGGGATGATGAATAATTTGGCTTTGCAATTAAAAAAAAATTAAATTTCTTTTTTATTTTAGGGAACAGCTTCAAAGTGGTACTTCCAGGTATACCGTGTGTGTATTTGTATTTTACTAGCTATATCCTTTGTGTGTGAATATAATTAGGAGAATTGAGGAGATGAGCTTGAAAGTGTGAGTTGGGATTGGATGTCTGTTGGCTTTCTGTGGTGCTGGGTGTCTCAACCCTGATATTTCATTAATGGTATTGAGTTAAATTGACCTAGAGTGTTAGTCTTAGGAAGTAAAGAACTTGGTGGATATTGCAGGCTGCAAAGAGGTAGTTTTATAGCAACTATGTTGCCAAGGTATTTGTCATATATGAAAATTGTAAACATGAGATCAGACTGGTTGTATAAGACTTGCTTTGAGTCTTTACATCTATACTGTCTGTGTATAATTTCAGCAGTCATGTTTAAGTGCAATTATGAAATAATAGTGTTTCCTTTCCTGTGAATTCTTGGTGTTGTAGACTTTACCCTTACAGCAAATTCTTTTCTCAGTAGCTCTTCACGACAAGCTCTCAGAAGCAGCTACCCAGAGGAGGCCTATTTAACCCGACTGGAGTGGCAATCTAAAGAGACTCTAACAAACCCTGTGGGGTTGGGGTAACTCCTACTTGGAGCAGGTGCTCTCTGAGCTGGGCTTCAGCAATTTGTTGCCTCAAACAACCTGTCTGACCAGAATGTCAGTTTATGAAATTTCCATGGAGATGACTTGAGTTGATCAATGTGTAATGTTAAAAATTTAATGAAGCCTTTCTGTTAAAAGGTAAAACAGACTTATGCTGAGCACTTCTAGGAAATCAAGGAAGTGCAATTGCTAGACTTCATTTTTGGGTGAAAGAATCTTAAAACTATTTATTAACAGCAAGAAGAGGTACATAAGAAGCATGTGAGACTGGATGCTGTTTTGAGATGTCTCTCTCCTGAGAGCTACTCAGCCATGGCAGTTCATCCATGTCTGTTGGAAGAGGAGAGCACTGTTCAATCATATTGTGCTGCTCTGTGTTCATGGATGCAGGGAACTTTGGCTCTACATTGAGCAGCAACCTCTAAATGCCACCTTTCTTAAGGAAAAAAGTATTTTAGGTTGTTTGCTGCTGTTGCTGTAAATTTCTTAGACTGATTTCTTTACTGAACACTGTTTTGGCAATCTCACTCCCCATGGGAGTAGCGTTTCAGAACACACATAATTTCAGTGTTAAACTTTTCTTATGGTAAAAGTAATTAGGCAGGTTCACAGTCAGCAGGTCATAAATGGACAACAAAAGGTCTGGATATAAATGTATACTCTAACATCCTTAATGAATTAGTTGTGGATGCAGGAGGAATGCAAAGGGAAGGGACTGTGCAGTTGCCAGGCTGACATGTTCTCCCTAAAAATCATCCCTGGTTGCTCCCATCAGGGAGAAGATCCTGGTTAGACAGACTACCAGTCTTGTGTGGGAAGCCATTTCTTCTTAATAGTATCATGGAGTAGGTGTTTCTCAGTCCTAAAAGCAAAGCTGCTTAGGTTTCTCAGGCTCATTTTCACTAACTGCCCCTGTCAGCAGGAATAGGTTTAAATTTTCATAAAATATGGAGGAAATGCTTCTGCATTTATTTTTTCCATTAGCACTGCTATCTGGAGCCATTTTTCCCTTGCAGGAGCAGGTGCTGTAAGCCAAGTCCACCTTCTCTTAATCCTTATTCCTTTGCCTTGTAATGAGTGGCAGTTCAATTATTTCAGCACCATGAAGCTATTTGGGATGCCATGGAGTGGCACAAATATTTATATATATACATTTGAGTAGTTAAAACTGACCAAGGCAGCGAGGTGAAGTGGTGCAGTCTATTCCTAGAAACAGGAATAGCCAAGTGGCTATAATTGAATGATTGGAATGTGATATCTGTTGGGTTTTGCTGTTGGGTGCATTAATAAACAATAACCACTAAAATGGAGATGTGCAGCCATATACACACACAGATGTTTCTTACCACAGCATTTGAATCAAGTACAGAATACATAGAGGAAAGTATTTTGTTTTTTCTGTGCACAGAGAAGTCTGGAGTATTTTCTTGTGAAGTTCACAGTGCATTACCAGAGTTTTTTGAATTTGCTTTCAAAACTACACCATGGCAAATTGCACTTGTTGCTGGAGTTGCTAATGATACCTAGAAACCTTATGTTAATCACTAAAATCCACAAGCCCCTGAACAAGCAAACAAATCAGAGAAGTCATGGATTAGCTTGTTAGGCTGTCCTGGATGACTTGTTTTTCAGTGTGCTTATGGGGATTGCTTTCTGCTGCCCACTGGTTATTTAATCCTGTTTTAACACAGAAATTTGGTGGAAAAAGCTACTAAATCTCCTTTTCTAAAACAGGTCTTTATTGTTTATCATGGAGCAATTAAAATGAATGTGGCTATCTGTTTATGAAGGTGCTAAAGCTTGTAGTACCTTTATGTGCTTTGGGTTTATTTCAAGTTTTTTTGAGGGCTACCAGTGCCAAGTAGGAAATAAAGGACTTTGGAAGCAGAAACTGCATTGTTTAATAATTTTTTTTTTTAATTTCAGGATTAAACTGTGATTACGAAGGAGACAGGTTGTCAAACAGTGCCAGAACAGTAACCGTAGTGTTTCAGTTACATGTCTTGTTTAGTCAGGAAAATTAATGAACTTTCAGTACTTGTACATCAGAAGATAATTTGAGTCATACTATGTACACATCTGTAGTGGTTTTTATCACAGAGTCCTTTGCTGTAAGTAATGAGTATTTCTCATATTCTTCATTTCACGGAGAAACACGGTGTCATTTTTTTGCTTACTAGTGATGAAGAGTAAATCTGCTCTTCATGTTTCAGCAAATAAGTATCTACTGCTTTACCACTAAAGGCCTCCAAAGCTTCCAGGTTGCAGCTGGTGAGAGAGGTCATGTTTATATCTGAGAACAGATTGATTGGACCTGCTGGCTCTGCTATAATTTGGTTATTATCCATTGCCTAATCAATACCGCGCAAATTGAAAACCCCGAGTCCAAGCAGGAGTGAAACTCTTGCTTTTCCTGGTCAGCCGTAACTGAAGGGGCTGCTGCCTGTCTCGAACAGAAAAGCTCTTGCTTTCATCTCTGGTCTGCAGTGGAAGGACAAAAGGGGAGGCTTTGAAAAGCAGTAATGAGAATCAGGAGCCAAAATCCCATTGACTTTTAATGAAGGTTAGGGGCAGACGCTTTTGTTGTGCATCAGAAACTTCACTTTCTCAATTGTTGAAGTTGCTGATGGTGGATAAGATCTGCCTGTGCCACCTTTTGGACTCCTACAGGAACAAAAGTTACCTTGAGTTATGTTTGCTGTGTGGCCTGAGCTGAACACAGATCCCCTTTACTTGTTTCCATGAGGAACGGTCAGTAATCACACCCCCACCTCTGTCCTTCTCCTCTACGTGCTGCAGAGCCTCTTGAGAGATAAAAGCACTGAGAACTTACTGCTTGGTTACTCTGTGCTGCAGCACTGGCTATCTTCAGAAAACAGAGTGAAGATTCTCTCCAAGTTAAGTTGTTCTGCTGTGTGAGAGAAACTTTATCTGGTGACCTGCAAAAGATGCTGCAAAGGTCTCTATCAAGCACTGTTGGAAGTACCTCCTATGTACCTACACTTGGCTGTGCTTACAGGAAAGTTAGTTTAATGATTAAAGTACTTCACTGCCTGAAAAGTCACCTCCCTAATTTTTCTTTGATAATATGTGAAGCTGCTATAGTAACTTACACATTTTACAGTGCTGCCAGTCACAACCTTGGAAGAAATGCTGCTAGGATACTTTTTTGGTTTTTAAATTTTTAAAAGCCATTTAGATCTTCCTCACCAGGTATGCTTTTTGCATGCTGACAGGAAGCTGCTCCCGTGATGAGGATTGGTTGGTACACACACACTTGCAAAATGCTGTGCTAAGTGCCCACGCAGCTTTCCAACTGTGGCTCTGGTACTCATGGAACAGGGTCATGGCCACCCTGAGTGAAGCTGTGGGGAGGGAGGAGGCTTGCTTTGGCAAGTATATGGGAAAAGCAGAGAATTAGTTCTGAGACTTGAAGTATTCCTGGATACAACATGGAATTAAACCTAGCTTTAATCTTGTTTGTGCTCTCCTAATTGCCAGCTGGTTCCCCTCTCTCTGCATCTGTGAACGTATTGTGCGCCATAATCTCTGGGAATTTAGGACTTGATTTGTAGTTATTTTTGATAGAGTTCTTTATTCCGGTTTTTGTGCTTGAAGATCTTTTTGTTTTGTGTGCTTATTGTAAGGGTAGCATTTGGTTTTTAAATATGAAACTAGTTTAACTATGGGGAACCTGCAGCAAGTCCCTCTATATTTCTGCCTTGCTTTAGGAGTTGAAAAGGATCTGCAACCCTCACTTCTTTTGGAAAAGGTCTTTGGATGCATTATGGATGAAGCTAGAGACAAAGTGCTTTTTAAAAAGTTTATCTTGCATAGTCACACTCTATATGAATGTACAATCTATACTTCTTACAGTGACTAGCCTGGTGTCCATCTTTTTTGCTTGTGGCTTTCCTCCACAGTTCAATAATTTCTTTATTATTCATATGTGAAATGATGAATGGTTGCTTTATAAAACTTGACCAGTACAGTGTTGGGAAGTATGGAAAGCAGTGTAGGCTCACCATTTGCCTTGAGCTGGGTTTCACAAATACCTGCTCCTGCCTGAAGTGGTACTTGCCAAAGCTGCTCTTCCATATGGGCTGTCTGTAGGAAACCAGTGTTCTTGCAAATTCATGGGCTGGCTTCCATGGGTGTTGTACATGGATTTTACTTTACCATTCCGTATCAGAAAACTCAATATCAGAAGAACTAATGTACTTTCAATAACATTTTGAAGTAATCTACATTAGTCGTAGTTTTTCTTAAATGTTAGAATATATTTTTGTAACCTGAACAGTTACTACTGGAACACTGAGCTGAGGTCTCTGATTTTAGCTATTAATATTACACCCTTTAGCAGTTTTGTATGCATCTTTATAGTTATGTAACTTTATTTTTGGTTTAATCTTTTCATTATATAAGCTTTTCTCATTTTTAAGAACAGATTATGAAAGCACAAGTCTGAAGAAACTAGTCTTGGGTGCTTCAGGAAAAAATCTGAACATAAGGGCAGAAGTATGGCAATATCTTTATTGCTGGTTTAAGAAGGAAAAACAATTGGAAGGGAGAAAATAGGCAATGGTGTCAACCACCTGAGCAATGGGGGTTTTTTGGCTATTGCCAGTAGAGTCTTTGTGCTGGTTAGTAACCTCCTGCATTACATTTATCTGTGTTTTATGTTACATTTGCTCAAAACCTAAATGGTTTTCTGTGTTTTCATAACTGAGAACGTGAGAGAACATTACTAAAAAGTACAGATCTTGTAAGTCTGCAAAATAATTAAAATACATAAACCACCAGTAAGAAGCACATAGCCAACAAGTGGTTGAATTAAACCAATAACTCTTTAAATACATAACCTTAGCAGCTGCTGTACTGACATAAAAATGCCTAACAGCATTGTTTTAATGATGTTAAGAGGTGAAATACTGTTCTAGAGACTACACTAAAAAAAAAAAAACCAAAAAACCAGACTTGGTGGGTTTTAGGTTTGATCTCATCTTCCCTCCCCCATTCCCATGGGTTTTGTTCCTCAGACTGGTGTTCTGCAAACTCTCACTGGGCTTAAGGGTGGAGTCGGTACCTCTTGCTTTTTGGCATTTGAAAAATTAAAATGAAAGTAGGTTTGCCACATGAGTTTCAGTAAATATGGTCAAGTCCAAATCATGTTTGTTGCTTTGCAAAGGGAAGAAGTGTTATTTAGGAAGCTTTGAAGTGAGTGTAGCTGAGAAAGTTGCAGGTATTTGATGGGCTTTGATTGAACATTGTTCCCATAGTTTGCTTTCTGTTAACTGGTGAAAGTTGGACTTGGGATTGGCAGGGTGAGCTCTAAGGAGAGTTTAGACTGAGGCTTTTCTACCTTTATATCCATCTGGTTACAGTACCTGCATTCTGATGTGTTTGTAAATGGAACTCTTTCTGGTTTTTCCATGAGAAGCCATGAGATTCACAGAATCACAAAATGAGCTAGGTTGGAAAAAACCTTTAAGGTAATCTAGTTCAACCTAAGATCATTTAGTCCAACCTTCATTTAGTTTCAGCTGCTAGCAAGTGTTATTTTAGGGCTTGTTGTGGTTTTGGGCTTTGCACAGCAGCATTGCCAGCTCAAGGATGTTCTTCATATTTCTGTTTTTGCTAAGATCAGTCAGATGGTATCTGATGGATGAATTGCTTGCTGTGACAGCACCTATGGGATCAGAACTGCTCCTGCCTCCCCAGTGGTGCACCTGCACACAACTGGGATGTACACACTTGCAGCAGGAGAAATGGGCTTTGCTGCTAATTCTTCAGTTCAAACTATAGAATAAACATCTGAATGGTATTAGAGCCATTAGCTGGATATATATAGTTAAGGTAATAAGGACACCTGAGAAAATGCAAGCCTAATCTACTTTTTAAAGAGACATGTTTTTTATGGAGCATTATTTCTTTCATATCTCTGCAGCTTAACCTACCCCTTGGGAAAAGATTTTTGCTCAGTGTACCTCCTGCCTCCTTAAGTCCCCTGTGTTTCCAGCCTTGCAGACTTCTTTGGGTATCCATGTCAGGCTGCATTGTGGTTTTGATCAGTCCTGTGCCAATCATCAGGACAGATGTCACACTCATTTTTAGGTATCTAACTTCCATCATGGGGTGAAAGAAGAGCAAGAGTAAAGGAGAAAATTGTATTTATTCAGGTATTAATTAATTTGTGTGCTTTACCTTTCTTACTTTTCTCTTTTTTTTCTTTCAATCATTTCATTAAAAACATAAAAAACCTGCAGTACTACTTTAGATTTCATGAAGTCCCTAATAACCTCTCTTTTGGTGGTGGTAGCTTTAGCTCAGCAGAATTCCTTGGAATGATTCCTTGGTGTTGTTGAATGTCATAATTAATGGGATTTCTCTGGAAATACGACAGGTAGCCAGGGTTTTGGAAGCAGAAATCCTTTGTAGGGAAGAAGTTAATGAGACAGACAAGTTGCAAAAGCATCCACTGAAGTTCTTCAAAATTTTCCTTGTGCTGGGGCAGCTTTCTGCTTCCTTTCCACTGCAGGCTGCGGCACTAAAACAAAGGAAAAATATGATTTAAACCTCAGCTTCCCTTGTCTTTCAGCCTCTTTTTAGGAAAAGCAGAGGGCTGGGTTTGGTTACTTTTTCTGGAGAGAATAAGTAACCAAACCTGCCCTGAATTTGTTTTCTGTCTAATCAATGCCTCTTCATGAAACCAGAGATATTTTTGTGGAATGATACTTCTGAAGACTTTTTGTTTTCTTAAAAGTTTCATGTGATTTAATTAGGAATTTATATTTCCATATGAGAACAAGATTTGTGAGTATATGTGCTTGGGCTTCTCTTAGTCATATCTCTTCAAATTCAGCCTTCTTGGTGCTTTTGGAAGAAAACAACTGAAAATGTCTGAATAATTTTAAGCCATCTTTAAAGCAATATGTTACGACAATTTACTTTTCAAAATTTCTGTGGCAAGGCAAGATCTCTTAGAACTGTAATGCAGGAATTTAGTAGGATATCAAGATGGATCTATGCTACATGGTAACAGAAAGATAGCACTGGGTATTGTGTTAGTTATGGCACTATTGAAAGTTAGAGAAATATTTCTTCTTCTTTCCATGGAAATTATTATTTTTCCTTGACTCACAACAGGAATGCTCAACTAGTCATTGAAATACCATTGCCAGATATTTTGAATACATTGTTTCCCTTGAGAAGGAAAAATTACAAACAAATTCAAGCATGTATTCAGTTATGCCATATGTAGAAATAAGAAACTAGAGTATTCATAAATAGTTTCCCTTGGATTGCTAATGAAGATGACAGGCAAGAAAACAAACTCCATGTATTTTTATTCATTAACCGCATTATTGAATTGAAGAATTATTGAAAACTTACGATTAAGATACTCAAAGATACAATTCTTGAGTCGTATCTTTATATCAGACTCTTGTAAATTGCTTTTAATTCCCTGTAACTTTTTTTTTTATCCCCAGCCTTTTTAAGCATTGTACATTATCTGAATCCAGACATGTGGGATTTGAGTTATGCCGAATCTGTTCTTCTGGTGTTTTCTGTGCTTTTGGCCATATGGCCATCTTTGTTTTCTTTTGTGAGCCTCCTTAAGAGCCTTATAGCTTACAGTGAACAGGAGCACTTGCTTTTTCCTTAATTTTTGTTTTTTCCACTTTTATAAAGATATCAAAATCCAGGGAAGGGGAGCAAAAAAAAAAAAAAGGTTATTCATGCGAAGCATGGATGTTGTTACTGGCACCTCCATCAGGGCAGCCCCCAGTATCAATCCAGGATGGGGCATCCAGAGATTGAGAGCAGCCCTGCTGAGAAGAAGTTGGGGGTGCTGGTGGAGGAGAGGCTGGACATGAGCTAAAGAGGAAGGCCACCAAGTTAAGAGAGTTGGAGCTCCTCTCCTAGGAGGAACGGCTGAAAGAATTGGGATTGTTGAGCCTGGAAAAGAGAAGGATTTGGGGTGATGTAAATGCAGCCTTCCAGCAGCTGAAGGGAGCCTACAGGAGGAATGGGGGGAGACTATTGACAAGGGCATGACATAACAGGGGGATGGATCCAAACTGTCAGAGGGCATGTTTAGATTACATTTTAGGAGGAAGTCCTTCACTGTGAGGGTGGTGAGGCACTGGCACAGGTTGCCCAGAGAGGCTGTGAATGCCCCATCCCTGGCACTGTTGAAGGACAGGTTGGATGGGGCTTGGAGCAAACTGGTCTAGGAGAAGGTGTCTCTGCCCATGGCAAGGGGTTGGAATGATCCCTTCCAATCCAAGTCACTCTGAGTCTATGATTTTATCCTAATACCCTAAAAAAAAGCATCTGTTGGCATTTCAAACATAAATACTTCGGAATAGTGGTGTTTTACTGAGCTTGAGTTCTACACAGGCTGGGTTTTTTCTCATTCATATATCTGGAGTTCTTTTCTTGGTCTCTTTTCCTTGCTGCACAAATGATAAGTTTTTAAACATTCAACATTGCTTTGGAATGTAAATAGAAAGGGTAAAATTCCTCTAAGACTGAATTTAGGTTTGAGGTTGCAGTGTAATGAAGAGAGATGGGAGTAGAGATAGAGCTTGGTCTTTTTTAATGACCTTAATTTTTCTTGTAGCTGCTTTGTGCTTTAACATTTTAGCTTGATTAAAATTAAAGGTGCTCCTTCATTCTCCTTGAAATTTCCTACTGGGCTTCTGGAAAGCTTTTGTTAACTAACATTTGCTTGGCTGATAACAGCAAAACTGTGGCTTTCAGGTGTGTGTCAGCAAGCTGGGAGCTGAGACTCTCACCTGGTGGGCTGCATCAGTAGTGATCCTCAGGGTGAGGTTCCCCATTGCCTTGGCAGTGGCAGATTTCCCTCTGGCAGGTTCTATTTACCTCTTTGTTCCTTAGCTGTTTCATACAAGTAACCAAATTCTTTAGAAGTATCTGTGTTGTGAATTCCATGTGTTGGGAAATCATTGTGGTATTTATATTCCTAAAATATGCAGTTGTCTGGGTGACAGCCTAGAGAAGCATCCCCTGGGTGAGAGGAGGAGGGTGAAGGTGTTCAGTGGGGGTAATGAAGGCTGAGTGCACATCGACTCATTTCTGACGAGCGTGCCCGCCAGGAGAAATTATGGCTTGGAAATTGGAATAAATCTGAGAGAGCAGAAATTTCAGTTGGATGACAGGGAAGACTTTGGAGCTTTCTCCTGTGGAAAGCAGTCTGAGCAGCTGAACTCTCTAATGTGAAAGCAAATTCAACACGCTGCCTGCACCAGCTCCAAGATGAGGGATGGCCTGGCTTTGTGAGGCACAGCTTGTGCCTCTAAAGCAGCCAGGAAGCCTGAGAGCATTTGCATTTTCTGCCCTGAATCCAAGCTTTTTCAACACACATTTATAATTTTGAAGCGTGTAATAGTAATGGAGTCAAAACTGCCTCATGGAGTTAAATTTGTGAGGAAGTGCTGCAAAGGAAGGCATTTCTAGTGCAGAACTTGGATTCCTTCATCAAATAACCTGTTTGAGAATTGAGCTCTCTCTGGGTCCAGCAGATGATGAGATCCTCACAAGCCAGCTCTTCATGCCGCTTAACAGCAGGAGAAGTTTTGTGCACTGTGAACAGGAGCAGTGTCCCTTTTCAGGGAATGTGCTGGCTTCTCGTGAGTCGCCAGGCTCTTAAATGAGTCTTGAAACAGGGCAGTGCTGAAGGAATTTATGGGATAGGTTTATAATCAACTGATAGTTTAATTAATGGATCATCTTAACTACTCGTCTCCAATTTAATTTTTTCCAGATGTTAAGTTTTAATGAAAGGTTCTTAAGAGACTCATGAGGAAGGTTAACATCTGGCAAGAGCATTTAGGGCAAGCTTGCATGGAAGTGAAACAATACTCCCTTAGATGTTACCTTACATGTCAGCACAAGGCAGTCCTGAGATCTGGAGAGGTTTTATGTATTTTTACATTTGCATGTATACACACACATATACTATTTCAGATTGGACAGTTTGGCCTAAATACAGCTAATCTCACTCCCATGTTCTACTTTTTCAACCCTTGTGTTGACTCTGTTCAGAGGAAAGATTGAGATAAAGATACTGCTTTACAATATCTTAGCAAGCTTTTGCTTTCATAGGACACTGTAGGAATTATGGGACAAGTTAGCTGCATTTTCTATCCATATGCAAATACTTATAAAAGTTAGTATTATTAAAAAAGCAGTATTATCAGTCTTAGATGATCTAGTTGCTGTTTCTTTAGTTTGTGTGCCAAAGTGATTTTATTTCCAAATGTTTAATGTTTTAGGAGAATCCATATTAGGACTTCTGAATGGTAGTAGTGCCCAAACCCAAAAAGTTGTAGGAAATGCTTTCCTCAAATCCTGTCCCAGTGTTGAGACAAGTGAAGCACTTGGAGATATGTTTAAAAGGTTTAAAAAAAAAATCCCCAAAAGCTTTATGTTAAAACACATGTTTGTCCATATGTTTTAGGTAGGCTATCTGTATTTTTGTAGAAAACTGATATTAAATGGAAATCCAAGCCTTTGCAGCTTTCCTAACAAAAGACACTTGTGGTCGGAGCTCTGAGGTCCCAGGACAGTTCCATTACTGTAATTCCACAGCGTGAGCTTTAAACGTATCTGGAGATTTTAATGGATCACATGGGAAGTAAATCTCTTTGTACCTGCCTTAAGCCATATGTTACTGATACAAGATGTTGAGCTGCCTATCTCTTTCACTTGGGCACAGCTGTGCACTTCCATAAGGGCTGGGTTTTGAACTGTAAAGGGAAGTTTCAGATTCCATTCTTCTCCCCTGTTACAGGAAATCTCATGCTTTCTAATTTCAGTTGTGTAATTTTATAGATTTTCCCAGAAGATGTAGGTTTTTGATACATTTCTAAATCTAATGAAGCTTTTAAAAATGCTTTATGACTTTTAATGTAGTCCCTTCATTCTTCCATTCTTTCGTGCATTTCCTGTTGTTGATCAAGTTTCTTTGTTCTTGCTATTTAAATAGCATGCACAAAACCTATTTGTACCCAATTGTTATTGCTGAGTATCAATGCAAAGCAAAATTAAACATTAGATTTAAATAATGGACTTGTTTTTCCTACTCCTTGTTTATTATTTTCTAATATAACTGTAATCAGTGAATATTGTAAACAATTCGTAGAACTGGGAGACAAATAAAGCAGGATTGAAATTTTATGCCTGATAGGACACACAAACTGTTAATGTCTAAGATGCAATTTATTTGTAATAAACTAACAATTCTCATTTGCAACTCTAACCACTTTTCTGAAGGCTGCTTGTTTAATTTGTTTTTCATAAGTCATATTAGTTACTTCACATTGGTTTTGGGAACACTTTGTATCACTGGTTGAATTCCCCACCCTGGAAATCTGAGACTGCTGTTCTCCCTCAATAACCAGGACCTTCTTTGCTGCAGTTTCTGGAAAAAAAATATTTATGGCCATCATTCAGTAAATCATCTTTAGCAAAGGAAGGCTTCTTCCATCCAAAATATCTTGGTAGTAATTGTGATCCCAGGCCTTCTCTCTTACACTCAAGTGGCAAAGGACTTAAGGCAGCTACTTACCACTCTTTATGCTCATTTATTTTCAGTGTCAGAGGAAAAGTATATTTAAAAATGGAAAATGTAGGTGAGGGGGAGGTGCTTAGAAATCTGCTCCTCACAGAGCTGCAGTAGTAGGCAGCTCCTTTCTCATAAATATATTTTAAATAGCAGAGAGGAGGAACCTCTCTAGAAAAAATTTTAAGTAGTAGGGGAGTAGTGGGATGACAGCAGAGAGTAATTTTTTACTACTTTTTCTCTTTGTAAGGAGTAGCTGGTTTTGAGAAGATGTGAGTGAGGGGATAAAGCCTCCAGAGAGAGTGTTGGGGTGGTGGTGGGTGTATGATGAGGTGAAATGGCTAAGGGGGAAATTAGCAGGACTGAGGGGGGCAGATAAGGTGTGCATGTTGGTGTGAAGGTTTTGAGAAGAAAGGAAGTTGATGATGTTTACTTGACTCTTCAGGATAGGTTTACTCCAGGCAAAGATGTAAAAGCCCATTTTTAGTATGGCTTCTGTTTCAGGGAATAATGACTGGAGGCTTAAATTTCTGTGGAAATCTTAATTTATTTCAGCGTTGAGCAATATGAAGCTTATTCTTTCAAAAAGAAAATTGATGCAGTTATTGCTCATTTCAGCAAGATGCAAATTATATATCTAGTATTGTCAATAAATTTTATACAAGATGCTCTGTATTCATTGTCTTAGGTTTAATGAGCTGGGCTAATTATACCTTGCCATAACTAACCAAGTAACAACCATTGATTTTTTTTTTTCCTTCTTCTACAAGATGCTCTGGGCTTGTAGTTCTCAGATTTAATACACCCATGTAATTGCATAATGTTGCAGTTCAGCAACTCATTGGGGAGTGTTTGGATTGTTAGTAGCAGCGTGAGAGCCTGTAGCTTCTTGTCTGCTCTGTCCACACTTATGAGCCTGCCCTTGGGAATCAGAGAATGATTTGGGTTGAAAGGGACCCTAAAGATGATTTAGTTCCCAACCCCTCTTCCTGGGCAGGGATTGACTCTGACTTCTGAGGAAAAACCTTGTTATCTTAAACACTCTGAAGGCAATCCAGCCTTTCCTTAAAGTGGTGCCCCAGAGCTGAGGTAGATTCTTTTGGAGTAACTGATACCTCTCCATTCCCCATAGACAGAGATGGGAAGTGTTTAAACCAAGAAAAATGTCTAATTTAGACATTTGTCTTGGTCATGACACATTCAAAGTAGCATCTTTCACATCTTTGCTTGCAATAGCTGTTTCAGACTACTACTTCCAGGTAGTTGGACTGGATTTCAGTGGATGTGTTCCCAGGGTAAGCCAGATAGATTTGACTTCCATAAGCAGATATGAAAGGGTCAGAGCAGCCTTAGCCACATAAAGTGACATAAGTCTTTTTTATTTTGTAGCTTGGCTTAGGCTTAATGGTTTTGTCATATTTTCTGTTACCTTTCTTTAAGCAGGAAGTAAAAAAACCCTCAAATATGCTGTGAAATAGCATCTTTCTTTATTTCCTTTTAATAGAAGAATTCAGTAAGAATAGAATAGAAGAATTCATCACCAAATTAGTGGATTTAGAACATAACCTAACCATCAGTGGGTTCCTTTCAAATGTTGACCAATTAATACCAGTCTGAATTGAAAAACAAAGCAAAAATGGCTTCCTTTGTCATATTTTGTGTGAAGTGTTTTAGGTTTAAATTTTTCAGCTTGCTGTATTACTTCTTGAATGCGGTAAAACTATTAAACCTAGGGGAAGTTTGCCATTATACTTGTCTTTTTAATAACTGAAGAAGGTCTTGCTTTTACCGACAGCATAATTTGTTTGCTTTTCCCCCCTTCCACTTTCTTGAAGAGTCAGCAAAATATAAATGACAGGTACTCTTCAAACAGGTACCTGGCATTTGACATCATTAGAACTAATGCCGCTGTTGCCGTCTTGTTGCAAAAATGCCTCCAATGCATCTGTTTTCCTGGGACTGAATTCCAGATGTTAATTTACAGCCTGCCATCTGCTTGGTTTTCGTGGCTGTGTCAAGTTGCAGGTCAAAATTCCGACTTGCTTGCTGTCAGGAGAGCGGCAGCATTTGCAGTGCTGAATGTTTGGCTGTGATTGCAGCCTAATGTGGATTTCCCTTACCTTGCTAGAGGGAATGCACACATAGCTGGGATCTGCTGGAATTCCGTGTGGCCCTTCTCTGTGCTCTGGTGTGCAGAGCTGCCAGGCTGTGCAGCTCCTCATTGATGCTCTCTGAGCCTGTGGAGTGGGTGTGGCAGTGCTGGGAAGCAGACTGTGACCTTCTCATCTTGCACGAGTGCTGAAACTCCTCCTCTCCGCAGCGATCAAAGCCGTTTGTAATTTCGGTCCTACGACGGTAGTAAATGTTGTAATCTCAATCTTACGGCTGTAGTAAATGTTGGGTTTATTGCTAGGTGAAAATACTTTCAGCTATTAACTATGGAATTATAAACTACTCCTCTGTGACAGCAAAAACTAAATTCCATTCTCTCACTTTGAACTCTGGCTGAACAATGTGTGCTAACAAGGTAGTATGATTTTTTTTCCCCCCTAACAATCTGTGTTTGAATTAATGTGGAATTTGTGACATGCAGCCTTACTTGGAAACTCATTATAGTTCCAATCATTATCTAACACTTCAAAAGATAACTACACTTAATCTCTTTCCATACTTAGGTTGATAGTTGTTTTTTTCCACCAGAATTTGTCTTTTTTGTTGGTTTGGTTTTATTTTTTTTCTCATGATCAGATAAAAAGGTAGTGAAGAAAGGGGATGATTGATGCTTCTGTGCTGTTGTTTTTGCCCTGGGGACACTGTCGGAGTTGGTTTTGATCCAAAAGTGATAAATCATGGAATCATAGAGTGGTTTGGGTTGTGAGGGGCCCCAAAGACCATGTAGTTCCCATCCCTGCCATGGAGAAGGACACCTTCCACTGGAGCAGGTGCTCAGAGCCCCACCCAGCCTGGCCTGGGGTCAGGTTCAGCAGACACACAGGAGCAAAGCAGCGCGTATGTGCAATATGGGAGTAGTCAACACTCCTTTAATTTAGCTCATGGGCAAGTCTTCCCTGTAATTTGTCATCCTTGCATTCCAGGAGTTCCTGTTATTGAAGTTCCTTAAAGCTGTAAAGCAGCAGCTGAGGATGCTCAGTGCTGGCAGGAGAGGGCCTAGGCTGTGTGCTGGGATTTTTACTTGGTACTGAGAACTGTGCCATACACTTTATAAGAAGTAACTGACTTCACTTTTGCAAGATTTGCATTTTTATTTCTGTAATGTAATGTCATGCATTGAATTGTAAAAGTTTTGGCTTATAAACACCACACAGAGGTAGTTAAATTTATTTTTTCATTTTGCTTCCAGTAACTTGAATTTATGACACATCTGTTATCAGGCATATCCCTTTCTTTTTTCCTGGTCAGAAATATGTTCTGATATTTTACCTTATCTTTCCTCTAAAATTAAAGCTGCTATTGAGTCACTCTTTTGCAATGGACAGTAGTTTCACTCAGAAACCCTCTGTAGTAATAATTTCTGGTGGGTGCTCTTAATACATCTTTTTGCCATTGACTTAATTTAGCTCATGTATATTGGTGCTGTGAATGGCTGTTTAAAAATTCTTTCCATTAAAATGCTTCATGCTTAATGCTACCATGCAAATGAAATAATTCAAGACAGTTTTTTGCATGTAAATTTTTAAAAGGGATAAAAGCAGTAGAGCAGTAATGCGAGTCTCTAATGTGTTTAGAGAATGAAAGATCAGGTTGCAATGACTTTTTGAAAGGCAACAAAAAACTTGTATCTTTGCTTTTATAACCCAAAACTTGGGTGTGTAAATGTTAAGAGCAGGGAAGCACTTAGAGCACTTTAATTAATGTTTACCTCTTTTTTTTTTTTTTCTATATAAAAAACAAAACCACTTTCTGATGCAGTTAAATTGGAAGTATTTTCTTCTGGAAAGGTTACAACATAGAAAAAATAGGACCTTGTGTTTTTTCTACAGATCTACTTCCATCCTTCACCTTCAGCTGGCATCAATTGAGTTTGCTTACTCTGCATATAGTGGCTTACCCATATATATATATGTGTATATATATATATATATATATATATATGATGGTAATTGACAGCGCTGTCTCAATTGCTATTTCCAGTTCATTAAAAGCTAAAATCTATCTTTAACTCTCAACTACAACGGTTAGGGTTGAATTGTAGCTGTCAGTTACAAGGCAGGAAAACAAATTGTCTCTAAGTTTTCAGTTACCTCTCCTAAACAAATGTGGGGCTTGCAAACTCAAGTAAGATGAATAAATTCTCCTTGTGACTTAAGTTTTCCTGCAAGATTGAAAAGAACTGATGTTTTTGGTGTGTTTTTTAGTTTTCTCTCCTACCGTGTGCTCACTGTATATTGCATTAAGTGTAAGCAACTAAGCAACACTTGTTGTGAAAAGAACTGAAAACTCCAAATCCTGGAACTGGAAAAGATTATCCAAAGGAATGAGAAGCTTCAGGGAGTACTTTTCTCCTGCTGAATTACCTTTTTTCTGAACACAGCTCTGCAATGCTGGATGGCAACACTCTTTTGCTTGTTTGGGGATTTGGAGAGGGGATGGTGGTGGTGGTGAGAAATTCAGGATGATGGAGAAGGTGGGTAGGTGTCCTTATCTCTGCTTCCCTTGCTTCAGTTACTGAATTTTTTCTGCCAGTGGTGTGTGTGCATCAACAGGCCAGACATTGTAAAACCCTTCCCATACCTTGTCATGGCCATGCTTTTGGTCTTGTAATAAAATGGGATAAAAAAGCTTGTGCTGTCTTTAAATAAATAATCTACAATTTGGCATTTGTTCTAACTATTCCAAGTACATTTGAATAGTTTTTTCCCCTGCTCCTTCTCCCTAACCTATTTTTGCTTGTTTGCAACAGCTGCCAAACACAGTGTAACAGAGCAAAAGCAACTCAGGCACAGCAAAGTCAGATCTTGACCATTATTGTTGGAAGCACTTTGCCACGTGTGTGTGTCCATCACCAGTTTACATGGGATTTGGTACTGGATGTGAAATAGGAATTTGTTAACCTTAGTTTGCATTTTGGTACTTTAAATGACTTAGTTGTGGTAATTTTCACAGGATGAATTCCAGTTTGTTAGTGTTTTTTGTTTCTTAGAAGTAATGAAACCAAGTTCTCTTCTTGTTATGCTGTAAAAGTTAGTGAAGGATTTCCCTGGGTTGGCACAGGCAGGAGCTGTAATCAGGAGCTGTTGGGGCCTTTCAGTGGAGGGTTGTGGCACTTAAAAAATGTCCAAGTATGGTGTATTTTTTTGGCAAAACCTCCTTTTCTTTGCACATTCTTATGTCCTCAATGGTGCTGCTACCAGCCAGGGAATCATGATAATAGTTCTCTTTGCTGAGCTTTTTTCAGATAGAATTCACACGAGGAAAGAGGAGGAACATCCCAGATATCTGGTGTGTAAACTTTGTCTAAGGAATACTAGTGAGTGTTTTTATTTCTTTAAAGAAAAAGAAGAGGGAGTGTGAAGAAAAAGTATTGGTGACTGGATCATATTTGTTATGAAAATGTTTGGTTTGTACCTTAATGGAAATAGGAAAGTAGTCATTGTTTGTGCATGAAAGCAGCTGGTACTGCTTGGTGCCAAAGAGGGGTTTCAGCAAATCCTATGGAACAAAAACACTGGGGGAGAGAGAAGGGGTGATTCATACCAGTGAAGAAGTTAAAATACCAAGAAAAAGGAAAGGCAGCTCCCCCAAAATTGGCTGAGGCAGTGATGTTCCATGGGATGCAGTGAAATCCCTGAGTGCTGTTCAGCTTTTGCTGGGAGCTCCGAGGGAATCCCTTCCATGCACAGTGGGTGCAGTATTGGTCTCTGAAGGGGGGATAAGACTTTCCTTGCCCAAATTGCTTGAGCTTCATGGACATAATGCCAAACTTCCTACAGGTACCTGTGACTTGCTGTTCTCTGGGAAGAAACGTGTTGCTTTGACTCAAAGTTTCTTAAGAGTTTTTACAGACAGACACAAGGAGGGTTGAAGGTAGTGGGTGTTTTTCTGGGTGTGGGCGGGGAAGATACTGAAGTTGGAATTGAATTTTGTCAAAACCCCTGAAGACTCAGCAAGGTATTCATAAGATTTGACAGAAGAATCCCACACAGGGTAGGCTCTGGCAAAGCCCTCAAGTGCCACATCACAGGAATGTGACAAAACGTGGCAGATTTCTAATGGTCTATAAAAATAGAGCCTGAGAGGCAGCGTGTGCTGGTGTCTGCATCAGTGAATTTCTGCTCCCTTGATAACGATGCCCTGAAGGCACCATTCAGCTTAGCTTCAAAATGGTTGTAATCATTAAAAGCAACAAGCTGCTTCAAAAGTATATTGGAATTTAGGATACTTGATTTCAAAACAAGAAGAGAAATCACAAGGCTGGAGCAAACAAGCTGGGACGTGCAGTTTCAGGCTGTAACTCTTCTGCCTTACAAAACCAGGCATGATGCAGCTGTTCAAGTGCAGCCTAACATAAAGCATCAGTCAGTAATGAGTGCTTTGAAATAATGGAATTTTTACCTTGCTAGAATTGAAAAATACATGAGGGAAAGTTGGTTTCTGAAAGAAATGGATTCAGAAAAAAAAAATTTTTGAATGCGTTGGGCAATAGGGGATGTTACACTTGAAGTACAGTTGCTTAAATAGTTTAAAAGTTTTGCATGAAATAGTTATATAAAACGGATGAGTAGAGTAAAGTCAAACTCTTAGAGGAAAAGTAAATCTGCAAGACACAAAAGACAGCTTATGGAATGTTTATCTCAGAATTAATTATTCATATATATGCATGTGTATATAAAAATATGTACCCCAGTAGAGATAATAGGTAGAAATTACAGGCTGGGGTATGAGTCTCAATGAATTGTTTGATTTTTATCAGTTCTGCAATATAAATTTCTAAATTTAGTGTTTAAACAGTAAGTCACTGGAATATTCATTTTCACACAAATTGCACAAGGACTAATTAAAACAGCAACTTGCACAGAATTGTTTATATGATGTCAGTATTCATGTTTAAGGTAGCACATAAATCTATAATTGCTGTTTTCTTGTTAATTACTATTACTACAAGGGTTTGGATCATTTGAAGAGCTGTTTCTACCACATGTAGCTTGAGTTGCAAGTCTAATTATCAATAACAATAGTTGTGTATCAGCATTTTTTACAAATGTGACAATGTCTTTTAAAATGAATAAAAATAATTTCCTCTGATAGAAATGTGAAACATTTCTTAGACTTGATAATGAGATGATTCAAGTTTGTTTTGGAGTTTATTAATTGGGTAAAAAGTGACTAGTCAGACTTGTTGCCTGTGCTGTCTGTAGGGTACCAGGATCACCAGCAGTTCATTGACCCTGACCTCCATGGGCTGACAATCTCAAGTGAGGCATTTTGGTAACACTTACATAGTGTTGTCAAATATGTTGTCAAAATGCAGTAGCTAATTTGCACTGTGGTGTCTGTTATTATCCTGAATTAATAAATTTTCTGAAGTCTGTTTCTTACCTTCAGGTGTGCACAGTAGTCACATGTGATGCTGCTCCTGCAGCACTGCTTTTGCGTCTTTACCCAGGAAATATTACCTATAGTACTACCAGACATGGAAGAAAAATCAGTTATCTTATGAGCTAAGACAATATTTTTATAAAAACCATCCTAGAAACTTGTGATACTTTAACTTTCTCAGCCATTTTATCTGAATTATTGTTTTATTTCTTACACCCTCCTGCACAGTAGCACCTGGAGCTTATTCTCATTATATATTCTGGATTCCTAAACATGTCAGGGATGTTGTTTTTGTGTATGCTTTTAGTTTTCAAATGTTTCAGGGCTTTATATATATATATATAGTCAGCTTGTTCTAGAAACATTTCAAGCTGGCCAGTCAACAGTTTGTGGTGTGTAAATGAGTGGTAAAATCAAGGTGTAATAGTTAATATAAAATGCTTGTTTTCTGAGAGGAAGTAAGGAGCAGAAATTTTAGATGGATTTCTTTCCTTTTGCTTCTATAGTCATGAAGCTTTTTTTGGGCTTTAGATAGCCAGACTTGAAATGGATTAATTCTCATGATACTCTGGATGAAAACTCAGTCAAAATTTTGTAACATCTTGATCTTGATTAGATGCTAACTTTTAGTAATGATCTTGGCTAAATTGTTTGAACCTGTTTTACTATTCACTTGAGGGAAAGATCCCTCAAGCGTGCAGAATAGTATTTTTTCCAGTTTCAGTGTGTCACAAAAAAAGAGGAATCAAGGGGGTATTTTGTGCTTTATACAGCACAAGAGGGTCACCAGATTTTTTTTTTCTCCAAACTGACTGCCTTTCATCCCCTTAATGGGCACTGGCCAAGAGTAATATACCAAACATTTATTTTCAGTATAAACTCAGTACTGTGTCCATGCATTACTGCAAGAGTGAAAATAATTCTCTTTGTGGTGTAAAAGGTCCATTGTTTTTTCTCTGGAGTGTTTATGCAGTTGTGCATTGATGTAAGTATCTTATTATACCCATATATCAGAGTGCATCTTTCCTTCCCTCTATGTCTTCAAATGCCACCTTTACATGTTTCCTTCTTTTCGTTTGTGTTTTTATTTTTTTTTTTTTATTATTTTCCCACCTGGCTGGGGCAGAGGTCTTTGTGCCCTGGCAGATTCCTACTTTGTAAGGCTGGCAAAGTGTTAACCAGGTCTCTGTAATCCACACCAACTCGATGTGTTGCCAAACATAACTTAAATACAATGCAAACATACAATACCTTTAATCTCTGCCTCTGAAGTTAGTCAGCTGAAAGTCAATCCAAGAAGGAATGATAAGAAAAGCCCCTTTCCCTAGGAGAAAAGATTACATTGGCAACAGTTTTGCCTGTGGTATGATATAATACTTTTCTATAAATCACAAGTGTAGTCATTTGTTATTGTTTTATAAAGTATTATAGCTCACTCAGGCACAGATGTTATTTACTCCCTCAAATTGAGTTCATGGATCACTGTACTATTCAAATACTCTTCCTCTGCTCTTTTTGACCCCAGTTGCAGCTGAACTTGTGAATGTGAAGGCTCATTGCAGTTCGGACTGATGTTGATTTCTACTGCTCTTGTGAGGTGCATCTGCTTCCAAATTGAGTAAAATAAAGAAGGTTGTTTCTTAGGCCTGACTAATTTCTTAATGCAGCCATTCTCAAGACCATGATGAAAACCAGCTGGTTTTGTCTCCTGAGGTGTCTTGGCCAGTATCTTCCCTTTTTTACCTTGGAGAAACTTTGGAGGATGAGGTTCAAAGACTTGCCAGTAGCTTGAGTTCTAGAAAATGCAAAAATAATATGGGTTTCATATTGTACTTCCTAAAAGCAAAATGATGTTATTGCTAACAGTTGTTAATTCTGCATTTGAGAACTCAAATTGCTGCTTGTGCAAGTGATTTCTGAAGGAAAAATCGGCATGGTTGAAAATGTGTAACAAAATGAGTGTTATTAACAATCTGCTAAATACTTGATTCTGTACGTGTGTTTTGCAGGAAGATGAGATTTTAAAAAAGTCTTAATGCTGTGAAGTTCATGATCTGTCCTCCTGGTTTCCAGGCTCTTTCATTCATACATTTTGTCATTCATCAGAATTTCTCATTTCTCTCAAATATTCTGTAATTCCTGAGGGAATAGGGGGTGCTGCTCTGGGTCACATTCCTGTTCATGCATAAGAATTTTCATTTCCCTGCAAATGTTTGTCATTTGCTTATCAGACATTTTCTGTTTTCAGAATTTAGGAAAAAATGATACTTACTATAGCAGATTTTTTTTCCTGATATCATGAAATTTCATGGACTCTTCTTCCCTCAGATGCTTCTGAGGAAAATTTCAGGGTTTTTTCAGTAACTGTAGCAATTTTTATATATCAAGATTATGTATCAGTCAGTCTTACTTGGCTTTCACAGTCACACCAACATATTTCTCAAGGTAGTTAAGGAATGATTTCTTTCTTTTTTACTTTAGAGTTACTTTATTCTGAGGGAGCAAGGAGAAGAAACAAAGTGGAAGAGAATTGATAGCATTACACAAACCCTGACTATAAAACAGCTGCACTGTGTTAGGGGAACTTGTGGCTTTATGAATTAACTGCTTTACCTAACTGCTGAAGCTGACTTATTACCTATGAGAAGTACTGACTAAGGCTGTAAAAATTCGAGGTTTTGTGTCTGTAATGCTGTGAAATAGGTGGTTATTAATAAGATTGGTGGTTATGAATAAGCTTATGAATTTACCTCTCTTTATTTCCCCTTCTGGGGCATTCAAAGATGACATGTCTCATTTCTCTGGGTAGCTTTGTTGGGTATCTCGGAGAGCCAATCACTTCATTTGTTGGCACTTTGTGATATCTAATACCTAGTATATAGAAATAAGCTTGTCAATTTAGCAGAAATGGATCCAAGATCTTCCATTTTATTCCTTTCCATCTGTTAACCTGGCTGCTTTTTTCACCAGGCTACGTCTAGGAAACACAAATGCAACAAGCCAGAAGGCTGGTAGGGATCTAAGTCTGCATCGAATCAAAGTAATCTAATTCTATTGCTGCTCAGGGAATTCAAGCCTAAATCCTGGTATTCCTGACTGATCAGTGCAGGAGCATTGATCCAGAAGCCTCGAGTGCAGCAGCAGGAAAGCGCTGTAGCAGCAGGAAGGCGACTCCGTTCGTCGCCCATGCCAGCGCTTCTCTGCACATATGGTGGGACATATGGCTCTGGCAGCGCCCTGTGCCTGGGCTGGGGACAGGTGACGAGCTCTGGACAGGCAAGGTGGGATGCAAACCTCACCTCTGATGGCTCTGTCTTACCCTGCACCTTCCCAGGGAGAGCTTCTTACCTTGAACTCATCAGTTGCTCTGTTTTTTGGCGAGTGAAGGGAGATGAGAGTGCAAAGGTGGCTGAGACCATCTCTGAGCAGATCCGCAGGGTCCTCTGCCCATTGGGTGAAAAATTATTTTAACTGTTTTAAATGGACTTTATCCTACTTTTAAATACCTTTCAGTTTCATGTGATTTTTGTTTCAGCCTCTCCACAGAGGATGCTGCTTTGTAAACCTGGATTTCTGCTCCCCTTAACCTTTCCCATTCCGGTCTGGGGAGTCCCAGCCTTCCCAGTCTCCTGCTAATGGGAATGCATCAATGTGTGTTTTCAGCTGTATAGTTTTTAAATTGTAGCTTCCTGTGTAAGGTACAGTACTTGAGCAGCATTTGCAGTGAGGGTTTGCTAGGAAATAAGCAGGAGTCAGACCAAACCTTGTCACCTAAGAGAGCAAATGTCCTTGGAGAACTGTACTTTATGCATTTGTAAACAATTAAAAAATGCTTTTAATGAAAGTTCTCAAGAGATTTCAGATGATGAAAACATAATGTAAGAGTGAGGCTAAGCCACTGTGTGTTTGTGTTTCTTGAGTTATTCTCAAAAAAGTCTTCTGTGGCACTAGAATTCTTGAGAAAGAAGAAACCAAACCCTAAAATTATGGGAAATGGTTGGATTTGACATCAAACCACCTGGCATGTCTTTTTGTGTCCCCAGCTGGACTTTGCCACACCAGCATTGCATTCCTCAGATATCAGACATTGGGTTACTCTGTGCACAGGGAAAGCTAGAAAGCTTTTATGGACATTTTCCCACCATCTGCTGAAGGCAGACAACCTGTGTGAGTGTCTCTGACTCACACCAGTTGCCCAGCTGGGGCTGAAGTGGTTAGTTCTGTTTCAGTGTGAGGCATTCCTGCCTTTTGGACAGGTTTACATCCATCTCACAACTAAGTTTTTTTGAAAATTGCAGGATTCTGTCCTTGTCTTGTAAGAGGACTCCCTTTTTTTTGTGTGTGTTAATTTTATGCCCATTATATCCCAATCCCCAGATAGCTGGTGACTCTGTCTGGGTAGGCTGCATGAGGAGAGTTGGCAGCCACTGGGACAGGGGTTTTGGCTGCTCTGAGCGAGGCTCGTGTGTCACCCCAATCACCTCTTCTCAATTTCCAGCAGTGTTTTAGAGCCATGAATTCCGGTCTTAGGAGCTACCATTGACTTGGGAAGGCTGACTTAGAACAGAGCCTGTTTGGAGCTATTTATTAGGAGGCCTCAATGGATCCACCTTGGGCAGCACAAGAGCCCAGCCAGGGCTGCGCCCAAGATGAACCAAAATGGGCACAAAAATGGGTGACCGGTNTTTATCTAAGCAGATTAACAAGCATACCTCTTGTATGTATCCAATTTTGTATCCAATCCTTGTTTTTGTGCTCTTTTTCTATCTTAAACCATCTTCTGTTTGTCTCTACTTCCACTCTCTTGCTTTGTGCTTATTTCTCTTTCATGGTCTTTTTCTGAGTCAGTGACTTCTTCAATTTTTCTGCCTTCCAAGTTTTTGCAATCAAACTTTCATCTATGTTTCTTTATAATCTGGCAATTTATATTTCACATTCTGCAACTTTCCTAGACTATGTGTTTGCTAAACCTCTTTCCATGGCCTGTGCTCCTTTCACTGTTCACCAGTCTGGGAAGCACTTACATCCTCTCATGTATAACGATAGCACTTTTGGTTTTTTGGTTCCAAATACTCTTGTTTTGCTCTGGTTCCCTGCTGCTCCACTCCACTTCCCTCCAGTCTTACTCAGGAGCTCTGTTAGGAACTCACATAGAAAGCCAATCCTTCTCCAATTTCTTCCCAAGAAAAGTGGGGAAGAGCAGAAACTGAATCCAGTCTCTCCAGGAGCCTCTGCAACTGTGGCTTGTTAAGAAGGTGTCACTGATGCCCCAAAAAGAGAACTTTGCCCTGTACCTCACTTAGTCTTCCAGTGAAGCTTTTCCCCAACAGGCTTGGCATAGGATGTGATACACTTTTCCACAAAGACTTATTTTACATAATGATATATGAAGATAGGGTCTAGATGATTTGCATAGAAGTATAACAAAAACTTGAGAAAAAGCCTCCTTTTTTTTTTTTTCTCTCTTGTTCTAAGATAGGACAGAAATTACAGACACAGATAAATTTTAGATACTCATTACTGAGTAATCAAGTTTTAAAGTTGGTTTTTTTTCACTTCTTTACTTACCTTTCAGTTTTCCATCATAAAGATTCATTCATGAAAATCAGCCACTCATTTCTGGGGACAGTGACATGAGGGACAGATAAGGTTGCATGAGGCAGAAACTGTATTAACATTATTTTTCTGAAAAACCTATTAAAGGGAAGTTGAGATGCATCTAGAGCTTGCAATTAATGTCCAGTTTTTGTGGTTTGTGGATTTTTTTGTTTGTTTCTTGTTTTGTTTTTTTTTAAAATGAGCTGTGGGCATGGTGGTTTTTAGATGTAGGTTTTAGGGTCCTGCTTCCAGACAGAGCTTAAAGGTGGGCCTGCAGTGACCTCAATGAATGTTAGAGGGCTTTAAAACAGGGGGGAAAAAAGGCAGGTTTTATTATACCATAAACTAGAATAATTGACTGTTTAGATAGAAGTCAAATGATATGGGAAGGTGTAAAAGAAATTAAGAGGTTCACATAGAAGTTGTTCCTTGGTCGTTGTGTCCTGGTGGTCGGATTAATTCTCCCAGCCTTGATTTCAGTTGTCCACTGACCCTGGTGGCAAGTCCTTACCTTGAGATAGTGTTTCAGTGTTCCAGGTTTTAATATGGATGTGGGAAGGGTTTTCCAGCCCTGTCTAAGGTTGGCTGCAGTGGGATCTGAGCAGTGAAGATGCAGTAATAAATTTTCCTAGAGTGCTTTCAGTCTCCTCTGATGGGTAGCTCAGACTGCTTGAGTATGGGGGCTTCACCTCCAGGGTCTCACTGCACATCCTGGAGCTTTGCAGCAGGAAGGTCTCTAGAGCTGTGGGCTGGAAGCAGGCAGGGAGCTTGAGCACATCTCCTGGAGCTTGAGCACATCTCCTCCCCAGGTCACAGTGATGAGCAGCATGGTCCTACACTGAACATTGATAAAACTTAATATATTGAGACAGCAAGAAATGAGAATGGAAACTTTGTCTTCCTCAACTCAGCTTTCTATTTCAGTAGTAAACTGAGAAAACAAAGTTGGGTGACAGCATTAGGAACTATGAAAACTAATTGATGAAATTAGTTATTACTGTAAGTAACTCTTTTAATTGTAGTTACAAATGGGAAAGGCATCTGGTGTCACAGCAACAATAAAAGTGACATAAATCTAATAGGAAATTACAAAACTTGTCTGAGACTTGATCCCTTCTCTGTCAAATTCAGGCTGCTGCATGTATTTGCATAGGAGTATTTTATTCTTATTAAAATAATTGTGTGTTTAGCCATTTTCTTTTTGGTGCAGTGGCAGATTTAAAGGCAGCTTTGCAATTGCAGATCAGTAGTGACTGTGTTCCGAAAAAAAGAATCTATTTTGTTGCACTTACTGGAGCAACAATACTGTAATGTGTCTTTTTGTCAAAAGCAGTTTGAGAAGTGCTCCATCATAGAATTGGTGAATTCAAAGGATAACTGCAGTGCTGACTAAAGACTTCATTGAATTAACATAATTTTAAACTCTGTCAAAAGGGTTTTAGTGTATATTTGAATCTTAAAGTGCTAGGGAAGAGAAATGTCTTTTTCTGATTAAATTTCTATTTATTTTTGGAAAATTTGGAGGGAGTAACTCTGCTTTTTATATGGCAAATACATAATGTTATTTACAAATACAAATACAGCCTTTCCTATTCTGAAATGGTCTCATTGACTTTGGCACTTTACCTGCATGTTTTAAACTTCTGTGTACCTGGACAGAAGAGTTTGTTTTCAGTAAAAATTATACATTTTGAAAGGACAACAGGTAGCATCTTAATTTTCCTTTAAAAGAAAGAAGAGCAACAACCCCCCAGTCTGTAGGCAATTTTTCGTCTCTGATTTGTATTTGGGAAAGGGGAGAAAAAAAGCACAGTGACATATTCAGTGTATCAGTGTCTGATTACAAAATCCTGGTGCATTGACACAGAACAAGAGGTCATCTGTGTTTCTAGCCAGTTTCTGCCACTCTTATCCCAATTAAATATGCTAACATGGCAAAAAAACTTTGTGTCACTAACACATGCTTTAAAATCTTCATCTGGAGGCCTGTTCTTATTTCATTAATTTTCCCTTAGGTAGCAGTGCCTAATTACGAGCTGCGTTAAAGCTCATATAAAAGATGAAAAATCAGATGCAGATAAAATCAAATTTTTTTTTATTTTATAGGCTTTCTGGGGGCAACATTTGAACTGAAATAACTGTAATGACAATTAAAAAAATGTCTCTGACTTCAGGGATCTTTTTGAACCACAGGAGCTAGACAAATTGGATTTGAAAGGACCTTGGCAATTAATATGTTGTCTTCTGCTCCTGTGTTGGACAATGCACTGAATAGCCAATTAATTACAGATGTTTCAGCTTGTGGTTTTAGGTCATATGAGAGATGTGGCTCATGCCTCTTGATAGGAATTTTTTTTCCCCTTCTCTAGAAACCTAATGAGGAAAATAAGCAATCCTGGAACAGGGGGTAAGCTGGTGAGGTGACCTGGATCTAAATGCCATGCTCACAGTGTTGGACCAGATGGGATTGTTGGTGTGGGAGGTGTTTTTGCTCTCTGGTGGTTCTTTGCAGTGGCCTTGCTTCTCTTGTGCACAAAGGTTTGAAAAGCAAGGGTAGGGTAGCATTGAGCAAATTAGGATAAGTAAAAACCTGCATATTCCAGTGGTTTATAAGCAAGCCTGCAAAGGGTAATTACTGATTATTTTCCCTCACTGAAAACTTGGTCTTTTTTTGAGTTGTTTTTGTTATAATAGCTTGTGGGTGTAGCAGTTGTACTGCCCTGCTTCTTTGCAGCCCCAAAAGTAGTGGAGCTTTGATGCTGTTGTCTACAGATTTAGTGATGAACCCCAAATTCTTTGAGACAAGGGATTCACTGACACCTATTTCAGCCTGGGTTTGTGTGGAAAATTTAAAATAACACAAATGAGGGTGGTAAGAATGTAGGCTCTAAAGCTTTCTGCATCTCACTGGCATTCTTTCACAAACTCTTGTCCTCCCAAACTCTCTGGAAACCAAAAATAAGGCTGTTAATCTGTACACATTTATTGTACAACCTGTCTTAGCCAAAGGCTCTCTCTCAGGAGACAACACTTGACTTTTCCTTCCTGGAGTATGGCTGTTTGCAAGGCCAGCAGTTCACTGGATGCTGACTATGGATTTCACTTGGCCTATAAACTATATTTTGCACCCACAGAGCAGAAATCTGTGCACCTTCTGCACCTAGGCAGTACTGCCAGCTTTCAGCAGCAAAGACATTGGTTTAAAAAAAACCCAAAATGCAGCCATGAAAGAGGATTTTGTGTTTTCCTACCTTCAGTGCATAATATTCTCCTCAACCCTTCAAACTTGGAGGGAAGTCTCCAGTGAGTGACATATGGCTGATGGAAAATGTGTGCCTGAGCTGTATTAACAGAAATGTTTGTGGCTGAACCACAGCAGTACAAACCTTGCTTGTTGCAATCCTGGGAAACGATGATAATGCTTGTTATGAAATCTGGAAGTGACAAATTAGTCATTGGGATTTTATAGCCAGCATTTTTATTAAGTGCTTGATGCAGGGTGTTTGGGCCTCAGAAATTGATGTGCTAAGGGTGTTAATGTTACTGCTGTCTTGGGCCACGTGAGAATGTTATTCTCAGGGGGGCAAGAAAATATTAAAGATCATCTAATTACATGCAGCATCTTAAAAGGATGCTTAGAACATTCATATATACTTCTAATTTTGCTCTGTTTGTGGGACAGTTGTGGCCTCATCCCTGAGTAAGCAGCTGGGTTTATTTAGGAGACAAAAGTGGGGAAGATCAAGGTGAAGCTCAAGGACTGTTAGGACATTGAGGAGGATGCTGAGCACCAGTTCTGTGGTTGAATCAGAAAAAACAAGAGTCAGAGCTCTTCTTCCCCTCTGTGTTGTCCCTTTGGGCTGGGGACAGCACAGGCTGAACTGTGCTCTGCTGACCCCTGAATGCAGAACAATGTGGGTATTCAAACTGCCATGCTCAACAGTGGCCACAAACATGTGCTTTCCAAAATCCTGGTTACTCTGGTCCTGGTGGTGATTTTAGGACTTTTAGGACTTTAGTTCCTTCCTTTTGTTGTGTGACAAGCTGTTCAAGCTGGTAGTTATGGATAATGGAAAAATCTCGAAGTTCCCAGGTATTAAATAATGTCTCTCCCTACCTCCCTGTAATGGAAGGATGGGATAGAGGGCTCAGCAGTAATTCTGGATCTGTAAAATTGTATTGGAACAAATGAAGTGCCTCTCAGCTGCCAAATAAATAGGTATATATTGATGTCATCTAATTTTAAGCTAATAGAATATGTTTGCTGCTCAAAACCTGTTTCATTTTCTTATATCTGCACATTCAAAATAGATCTGATTTCAATCTATTCTTGACTTTAAAAAAACGTGTTTGGACATCAAAAAATGAATTAACAATTCCATTATCATTGTGTGCTTCAATTTCAGGTTTATCTGCATCGATGGAGAAATCTTCTAGGATATTATTTTTTAATTGGAGATAGTCTATTATGACTTGCAAAACCTATGTAGAAAGTTGCACAGTTGCTAATAATCTGGGATTTCCCCAGTGTATATTTTTTCCTTGCTTAGAGTATTTGCAATTAGAAGTCTCCATCTCAATGGGATAATTAAAAAATAATTTACCACTTGGAAAGAATAGGTCTCTTCAGGCAAACTGCACTGCTGTTGATTAATTATTACTAATTTTTGGTTATCTGATACAGTTTTTCCTAACCTGCCATCTGCATAATGTAGAAGCTAATGAGAACAGAAATTAAGCCTGGTAGTTGACATGTCCTCTATTCAATTTGAGAGAGTAACATGGAAAGAGATGAAAAATAAAATTGTCAAAGTGGGACTTCAGCATTACTGGCAACTTCATATGATGCACCAAGTTTTTATATAGATGGATAGATATGTGGAGAGAGAAAGACACACATGTGATTTAGCAGCCTTCAGTTGATTTTTGTCCTGCTGGCTGAAATATTGACCCCAAAACATGAAGATTGCTGTGTACTCTGGATAACCTAGTTGTTGTGGGACTTGCCATAAAATCAAAACTTTCTTCTTTCTTTGCAATAAATTTTTACTTTAGCAGTTCTTAAGGATATATTTCCATTGCATGTCATCCCGTCTTTTACATTTTTAATGTATCTGAGTATCATTTCCATTTACAAGCTGCACTGTTGTAGCTCTCCTGTTTGCTCTCCTTGGTTGGAGAGGTGAGGCTCTGCTGCAACTTGTGTGAGTCACTCCTTTTGCACCACGTGGTTCTTGCCTGATGTTACACCCAGAGGGTTTTCTACTCCTCTCCTGGCCATAAAATGTTTATGTCAAAGCTGTAACTATTAAAGGAACTTATTTTGAGTCATGATGGGACATGGGCACTCTGGGATGTGGCAGTGTTTAGAGTCAGAGAACCACAGAGTGGTTTGGGTTGGAAGGGGCCTTTAAGGTCATCTGCCATGAGCAGGGACACGTCCCACCAGAGCAGGCTGCTCAGAGCCCCATCAGCTGACCTTGAACGCTTGCAGATGGGACATCCACAGCTTCTCTGGGCAGCCAGTGCCTCACCTCCATCATAGGGAAAAACTTCTTCCCTGTGTCTAATCTGACCCTTCCCTCTGGCAGTTCAAGCCATTTGCTCTTGTCCTATCACACTCCATGCCCTTGTCAAAGTCCNGGTCATCTGCCATGAGCAGGGACACGTCCCACCAGAGCAGGCTGCTCAGAGCCCCATCAGCTGACCTTGAACGCTTGCAGATGGGACATCCACAGCTTCTCTGGGCAGCCAGTGCCTCACCTCCATCATAGGGAAAAACTTCTTCCCTGTGTCTAATCTGACCCTTCCCTCTGGCAGTTCAAGCCATTTGCTCTTGTCCTATCACACTCCATGCCCTTGTCAAAGTCCCTCTCCAGCTCTCTTGTAGCCCCTTCAAGACAGTGGAAGGTGCTCTGAAGGCTCTGTGGTACCTCCTCTTCCCCACACTGAACCACCCCAGCTGCCTCAGCCTGGCCTGAGGAGAGGTGCTCCAGCCCCCTGATCATATTTGTGACCTCCTCTGGACTCGTTCCAATAGAATAATTCATACTTCAAAATCCTCTCTGTTTTGGCATCATGAAAAGTAGCACATAAATTTGGGCAAAAGGAGAAGACAATCCTTCAGTTGTTAATGCAAATTAAAGCTGGCTTATGGGCACAGAGAGGCAAGTGGCGTAAACAGAGGGCATGTGAAAAATAAACTGTGATTGTTTGACAGCATATAAAGGTGAGATACATGACAGGACCATTACAGAAATACTAATCTGATCTTCACCTTGGGTCTTGCAGCTCTTATGCAGTGGTAAGAGGTTGTTTCATTTGGATAAGACCAAGTAATTCCAATTAGCTGTGGACATGACACGTGTATTCAGAGACAAAAGGCCACCTAACCCATTTTCGAGGTAGTTAACCTGTGTGGTCGTGGTCTTTATTGATCCAGAAGCATTATTCCATTTTTAAAAAATGCTCCATTTTGCTTTTGTTGACAGCAGAGGAATAGAATAATGTTACACTTGGAATTTTTTTTAGTGAGAAAATAGCTGTATCCCAATTGAGGGAATTATTATGATAAATGAGCAAAATCTGCTCCTATCTCAAAAACAAAACATTTTTTTTCTATTCAGAAGGCACACAGCTCACGAAATATGATGACAGATGCAAACAAGCGAGTTACAAAGCCCTTACAATAAGATTGCAACAGAACTTTTGAGGAAGGGGGAGTGCAGCATATGAGCAGAAGCCATCTGTCTCTGTTACTGAGCATTCCTTCCCTCAGAGAGCATAATTACGGGTCTGGCTTTTCTGTTGCTGGGTTTTGATACAAAATTGTCCCTAAGAAAAATAGAATTGATCCAAAATAAGGTGGAACTGACTTGTGCTTCTATATATTCCTTGGACTGTGGCCACAGAGTTATAATTTCCATTGCTGGTCTACATCTCTGCAGTGGCACTTGGGGAGAAGAGTGGAATCTGTGGTAGTGGGTTACTGACCTCGTGGCTTGTTATTAAAAAAGGCTTTATCAATAACAGATTTTATTAGGTTGGAACAATTTTTTTTAGGGGTGGCAGGTAAATTCTCAGTGTGCTGCTTTAAGTGATGAATTGCTTTTGGGCTTGCTAAAGATTAATTGTATCTTTTAAATAAAATTGAAACGGCAGCTGAATTGTATTTCTTACAAGGGGGAGATGGAGCAAATTTTAGTATTTAGCTTAGAATTCTGGAATGTAATTTTGAATCTATTTTCAGATAAAATATTACTGTTTTGAATAATGCACACTAGTATATGTGAATCAATCAAATTAGCCACCTCTTGTTCCATTTAGTAATAAATGACTTATTAAATAGAAAAAGTTTCAAGCCTTTGTATTGTAGTAGAACTGCATTTTTACTTGGACTATAGCTGACTTACAGTCTTGTCCCAAAGTTAAGACAGGTGATGTAGCAGAATTTAGCACTGCTCTGTGCAAGCTCTTGTATTACTTATGTAATTGAACATATTTAAAAAATGAGGTTTCTAAAATAAATACATTGTGGAACAGAATAATCTCGAGTGGAAACAAGATTGCTTTTATCTCCTCATACTGGCTCTGAACTTGGTTTCATGATGGAGGTGGTGTCAGGTATGGAAGCAGTACTGAGATGTGTCTTGGCACAAAAAGTAGTAATACAGTTCAGGGAAACATTAGGAGGAATAAATTACAATGATCTTGAAATGCTTTTTACTTGGAGAACTTGAGAATGTTCAGCATGTTATTAAAAAATAAAGAAGTTGGTTTATATTTTGCATGTACCTATTGCCTCTGAATAACTCTGTCATTGATCTTACAGAGGCACATCCCTCTCCTGCTGGCCGTGTGCAGGCTGCACCCTGTCGTGGTTTGCTATTCCTGAAGTTTAATGGGATATCCATGAGAATCCTGCTCCTTGAAATAATAATATTTATCTTCTTAAATTCTTGTCAAGCGTTTTAGGAAGGTCAGATTTGCCATCAGTTAGCTTAGCAGCTTTTTACCAGCTTACAGTCATGTAAGTCATGGAGCCTCTGTGCACGTGTTTGCTGCTTTCCCTACTGGGCTAGAGGAAAAGCAAGCCCCAGGAGGGGAGGGAGGAGGGAGAATTGGAGCCCCCTAAAATATAAATTAACTCCCAGTTGTCTCAGATCCAGTATCAGGTGCTTCCTGACTTCAGGTGGACCAAGGATGTTTTTATTGGTGGTAAGGAAAATCTCTCTTTTCTCCCTGTGCACTCAGAATCAGTTGGGTCTGTGAAATCTAGAGTTGTCTTTAATCTGTATTTTAAATACTTGCACAGAAGTTTGGCTCTGAAATGGTTTCCAAGCTTTGTTTCTGCCCAGTCCCTCCTTTGGTCTTTTCTTAACTAAGTTCAACTTTAACATCCTTGTTCACTTACTGTGGACAGGCAGATGTAAGTGACCTGGAGCCTTCCTTTTCCTAAAGTGTTGTGGTGCTGTGGGTAACATCTGATTTTCTGTTCTCTTCTAGTCTTCCAGTAGCAGATGCTTATTTTAAAAACAAATATTAATCCATTAGTATGCAATGCTTGGAGTGGCAATTTGAGAACACAGTTAATATGATTTTCCTGTTCTGTAACACTTGTTTTCCTTGTATGCAAACTCTGGTGGAGCAACTGTGACAGTCTTCTCAGTTGAAGTTTGAATATTAATTTTGCATTGGCTATAGGAGCTGGTACCAATGTAGACTCTAATGAGGCTGGCACTCAAAAGCATTCATGTGTAACTGGTGCTGTTTTGAGAAAAGATGAAAACACTCTCAAGTCACCAAGGGGCAGCTGAAGTCGAGGAGCAGCTCACCAGCTTTTATTGTTTCCTCAAATGTCTGCTTGGTTTTTCTCAGCTCAGTTGATATTCTACATGAATGTACAGGACTTGTTGCATTCTCTGTTTAAGATTTTCCTCTTAATTTACCACTTTGCCTTTTTTAAAAAAAGGCCAAGACTAAACACTGTTGGAATCAAGTGTCAGGCAGCCCCTGAGATCAGAGAATTTGGATAACAAATGCTAGAGGGAATGGAGGATAATTGCTACGTAGCTTCTGCTAGCTGACAAAAAACAAAATCTTCTCTATGTAAGACAAGTCAGTGAGAATGTTTGGACACCCTACCACATCCCATGCAGGGAATGAATTGTTTGAGATGATAGTTATTGTGGTTTTGCACAATTTCTGTGTTGCACAATTTCTGTCTGTTGTTCAGTTAACTTAGAAGATAAATTGATGCTTAGCAGTGAGTTGCATTTTTTAACAGTAAGTTTAATCCTTTGGGGTGAGTTTTCCCAACAGGTTTTTATTTATCTTGAAGGTATATAGCTATTAATATTCACAAGTGTTCTTAAAAAAAGAAACACCAAAAACCTCCCACACCTATAAGTAAATGGCCTGCCCACAGTGACCAAAAGTAAGTGGTAAAACCCAGCCCTCCAGTACTGTTCTTAAAGGATCTTTGCAGAATTTGGCCAACAGGCTCTTTTTTTTTTTTTTAAAGAGGATTAATTGGACAGATTTTCAATCTAGCCTGTTAAGGAAACTGGGGCAAGTTCTGCTTGCTTTGTGCCATCAGTAATTCCTCGTGGTTACTGGAGCTGCTTATCTGGAGAGAAACACTAATAGAATTTGGTCTGTTATGAAGAAGCAGTAAAAAGTAAAATAACTGAGTCATGGCAAAATGCCTGTGCTCTGTGGACAAATGCAGTGAAAACTGTTGGGGGCACATTTGAGTGGGAAAAGGACAGTATTTGCATGGTGTTGTCAACACATTTCCTACGTGGCATTTGGGGGAGCTGATTCTTACTCTGCTGAAGCTGTAGTGATGCTCTGGTTGGCTATGGCAGTGCTTGGGAGAAAACTGAAGACTTCTCCAGAATCTATGAAAGGATTCTCAGTTTGAGAAACATAGGTTGAAGGATTTTCTGCGTGTTTTGCAGTGTGATTTCCTGCTCTGCACCTGAAATATGAAATGTGAGGTAATTTCCTAGTTACATGGAGTGTTGGACTAAATCTAGAGGGGGACAGATGACTGCCAGTGGAGCAGAGCTGGTGTGCACTGTAACATTTGTCTTGTACAGAGACAGGCGGGTAAGTGATCTGTGGAGTAATTTAGGAGAAGAGGAGTTGAGGGAGTGGATTAAAACCAGCAGCTCTGCTTCTAACTTGTGCCACTTGGGACAAATCACTTCAGCTTGGAGTGAAATACTGTTTGTGCATTAATTCAGACATAAACTTCTCTTGGTTTCAGTGGAATGTGTCTCCCTCCTCTGCAGTTTCTTGTTTTTTCTTTCAGATATAAGACACAGGTGGGGAAAAAAAATATCATATTGAACATGATCAATGTTATTACAATGCTGCCAGCAGAGAAGCAAGCAAATAAAACCTATTGTGGGTGCATGTATTAAAACTTTTTCTTATACTGATGCTTGAATAATTTTGAATGTTATAATTTACATATTTTAAAATCTGTTGTTTTAATGACACTTTATTGACTTGATACATTTTTAAACATATGGTTTGTGCCACATTTGCCTGTGGTGTTTGCACATCCAGCATTACTGCACTTGCATGACTCTTTTGTCCACTGGAAAAACCCCACCCAACAACTGAACTGGTCTTAGGAAATACATGTAGAAAATTACTTAATGCTGTAAATACATAATTAATCTTGCCAAACCATCATAAAAATCTATTTCAATACAGTGTAATCTCTACAATTGTTTCCAGATTATGACACGATCAACAATTGTCTTGGGTTCCACAAATTAAAGCCTACCCAATAAATGGCTATTGAAGATGGTTGAATAATTGCTGGTGGGGAAGGGTGGACTTTTCCTCTAGGTTAGTCTTAGAGCAGTTTATATGAATTTATAAATATAGCTCTTCCTTCCCTGCTCTCCTCCCAGCTTCTAGTGAAGTCTGTGTAAGTCCAACTGGTTTTTTATTTTCTATTGTTACATGTCTGTTTTTGGGATCTAGCTGGAGTTTACAGCATGCAAAAGTGCTTTTAATTTTTCACAGAGCTAAAAAAAAAGGTAGAGAGAAGTTTCAGGTACCAATCTCCAAGCTTTTAGAGTGAAAATTAATACCAAGGAATGAAACCATTGTCTAATTTTCCAATCTCATAATTTTCAGTCACTGCTAACTATGGCCTGATTTGAACAAGCCACATAATAGTGAGCAATTATGTATAGGATTATTCAGTATATGCTAAACATTAATTGTCATATTTGGAATGAAACAATGGGATAATGTCTTGCACGCCAGAGAAGAATGCCAGCAGTTTGTATTTCAGCATGAGAATGCTGGGAATTGGTCCATTGCTAATGAAAGAAGTGGACAGAATTCTAGTTTTAATAAAAGGCTCTTAAGGACCTTCTCTCACTTGTTTCCTTTTTGAACTTCAAAGAAAAACGTCTTTGCTAAGAATATTTGTTTGAACTTACTCTTTATTTTTAATGTAAAGTTAAAATCAACACTGCCAGCACATTTCTAACGAAAGGTAGAAAGCAGTGTCATTAAATATTTCATTTTAAGTGATTCATTGTATTACAGGTGAAATGTGTGTTTACTTCAGAGACTGAGTATGTGACAAGGAGGAAAAATAGTGACCAAGAAACTTCTTAGAAGGCAAAACAACGTCTCATCCCCAGCCTTTATTTCGAGCATGCTTTCTGTGGTTCATTAAGGCAGCTGCTTTCCTATACTCATGGCTATACAACAAACCAGAAGCAGCTTCAAATGCTTCAGGGCAAAAGCAAAGCTGTGAATTCTGTAGATTATTGAGACCCTTAGTTAGCGACCCACCACTTGCTCACTTTGTTGGTTGTAGATGTTTGAGTAAACAAGAAATGATTATTTATTATGCACCTGTGGTCTTTGTGCACGCTGTGGTCTCTGTTCATGAGCTTACAGGGCTGGCTGCTGCAGAGACACCTCTACCACATGTGGCACCACCTGAGTCTGAGTTTGCAACTGAGGCTTCTTCAAGGACTTTGAGGCAAACAAGTATTTTCTTTACAAGTGCTTCTTAGAAGTAGTATCTTCTGAGGAGGATTGTGCTGAAAACCTTGTGTGTGGTGGCTGCAACTCTCATCTTTGGAAAGGGTTTAAAGGATTACCCCATTCCTAGTGGTGTTTAAATGGTTTTTTGCCTTCAGCTCTGTCATCTGGGGAGAAAATATGTCTGAGTATGTCTTACTATGCTCTTTGACAAAGGTATAAAAGTACAGCCTACTCAGGTGAAATTTGCTATATGTTAGTTGTAGAGAAATGAAAGGAAAATCTATGAATGCAATTAGTGGCTTTGTATTTTTTTCTAACTTAAAGATAAATCTCTTTGAATTGATAACGTGCTACTTCACAGAGAAGAGCTTAGTATTTTTGAATCCAAGTCCTTAGTTTTGGGGGTGTGTTTTATGTAAGTATTCTTCATTTCAAACTATGACTATGATATAGCCATCTATTGGACTTAGTGTGCAGCAATCCTCTGCAGTGCTGGAGTTCTTTGATGTGCAAGCTTTAAGAATAAGAGATTAACCTCACTCTCTGGTAGATGAAGAGATTTATTTTTCATCTTTTTATGAAACCTCATTCCGAAGTCATCGAAGTCGATGGAAACCATCCTATTTACTTCAACGGGAATTGAATGAGGAACATGATTTTTGTGGTCGGTGTTTAAAAAAAACCCAACAAAACAACAAAAACTTAGCAGCAAAGTCATAATTGCATCCAGATGAGTTTCCTGAAGTGGTTATGAAGCAGCTGATGGAAACGCCTTGACATAACCAAATTCAGCATGCCACTTGTTCCTGTGTGTGGGAAAATCTGACACAATCTGGAAGTAATTAGTCTGGAACCAGCAGCACTCCCTGAGCAGTCCTTTTAAAATGGGCTGCAAATAAAAAGGGCTAGAAAATCCCTAATAATAGGTATATTATCCACTGTCTGCTGTGGAAGGTGTTTTTATCAGTAACATGACTTCCATTTTTTTTTTTAAATGTGTTTTTGACCTGTGTCATGCTGTATGTGCAGCACACTATAATAATGGTTGTCTTCCTATAGTTTGATTTTTTTTTTTTCTGTTCTTCTGTACATTACACAGTAATCTGGGCCACAACCTCTTTTTTCATTAACAGCTGGGACACTAGATTGGAATTTCTAAGCAATACTAGTCTGGTGATGTAGGCACAGGAGCCTTTTCTGTGGACAATTTTCTGTACTCTGGCTCGGTCCTCTTGTGTATTGGTGCTGACAAACTAAGAATTGAATAAAATACTTAAGAATAAAACCAAGAAAAACGCATTTAAACAGGAAAATGGAGATAAGTGCATACATAATGTTGAGCAGTGGGTTTATTCCTTGTAGTGCTGCTCTGTCTGTGGTGATTCATTCCCAAGTGCAGAGTATCATCCTGCCTCTGATGGTGTTCAGTAGCAGCTGTTTAAGGAAGACAATAAAAAAAAGACAAAAAGCTAGTAACAGCCCACCAGAATTATGTTCCCATCTTCAAAAATGGGCTGTAAATGTATCTCCCCAATTTAAGTGGAATTACTTGTGCTGTTTCAAATAAGGGAAATATGAAAGCAGTGTGGCCCTATATCTTTTCTTCTCTGAGGTCAGTGCTGAGCTATTACTGCTTGACCAGAGACCCTGAAAAAATAGGATGGAGGGAAATAGAAAAGAATCTAAAAAATTTAAACAGCTGATTTTTTGAGAGGCAGCATGTACAGGGATGGAAGCATTCTTTGGTATGCTTTTTAAAACAGCAGTAGTACACAGGAAATGTATTTCTTAACGTGAAATGGGAAGAGGGAACAAAAGAGGAATTTCAGAAAAATGTATTAATTGAAAACTAGCACGACATAATATATTCTCTAGCTTCTGAAACAGAGAAACAAAATGAACTTTTTCAATTCTGTTATGACTAACCGAGCTGTAATGTAATATAGTAAATCTCTCAGTATTATGTAATAAAATTAGTCAAAATATGACAAAAGCATAAACCATACATTAATGAAAAACCCTTGCAGGACTTGTATTTAAATTGGATTGTGCCTGTTTGATTTATGCTGCTGTGTGAGTACACTTGGCTCAAGTGTTTGTGGAAGCATGGACAGTAGCCTCTTATTCTGTGTTTGCTGTTCCTTTTCATTGTTTGCTTTTTTAAAAATAATTTGGAAACGCATTACTAAATATTACAACAGCACTGTCATTTATAGGGTAGTGAGAATAGATAAGTCTGTTGTGCATTCTGAGAATATAATTAGGGAGAAGCAAAAAGCCTTATTTTACTGCAGCATGGTAAATGGTAGAATTGCTAGATTGTCTTGAGCTCACTTGGCTCAGCTTAGATGCACCTAAAACCCATCAGCAGCAAACTTTTCACTCAAGCAGTATCAATGCATTTTAAGAGGAAGCACTCCCTTGGTTTCATTTAGATTGCAGGCCAGCTCTGCATGTATTGATATTTCAGAAAGAAAAATATATTCAAATATCCTTTTTTCCCAACGTAATTTCTGATGGTACCTCTAACAGTGCTGCAGGTTTAATGATGGTGGTGGCTCTTTGTTCATGCATAACGTGCACACGCCTGCAAGCTGTGCACACCCTGTTAGCAGCTTTTAAAACAGCCCCCCAATCAGCTATAGAGATGAATTTCTAATTTATAGCTGTGAAAAATTAGAGCAAACAGAGGTGGCTCTTCAAGTCCCGAATCAATTCCTTTCCTTCTGTCTGAGCCTTATTTCAGCTCCCTGCTCCTGATAGAAACACCCCTTGCTGCTTCATCAGTATATTGTTTTCAGCTGCAGCATGCAAACACTGGCAGTGTTTTCCTATCCCAAGGCACTAGAGCATAGCTCTTCCCCATTTCCATTCAACTTGACAGATATGTTTGAAACGTCTGTCCTGAACAAAAAAATGCACAGATATGGGAAGCTGCTCTCTAACACAAGTTGGAGAGAAAGCGGCATAATGCTGTGTGAAGGATTAAAGAAATACATTAAAATTGAGCTTTTCTTTTTAAATATGAAATCTTTAAATGAGGCAAAGAAAAGGATTGAATATAAGCAAACATGATGCTAACTGCTCTGGAATGAAATAGCATGGACTGGGAGCTCAGATATTTTCTGCTTTCAGAATTGTTTTCCTTCCAGCACTATTCCTGGATTGTTTGCTGCCTTGCACTCCAGCCAGGCCAGGAGGCTCCATGCTGCTGTAACCCAGTGATTAGGACTGCTCCCCTTTCCCTGGTGGTGTGGGGTGTCTGTCATCACACTGTCTGTTGTGGAAGGCACATCTCTCCTGTCTCTGGGGCTGCATCCTGTGCTGAGCAAATCCCTGAGTGGCTGTGGGGCTCTCTCAGGTTTGCAGGAGGTGGGGATCCTGTGTCCCACCCGGGCACTGTGGTTTGGTGTGCTGTACAGCATGCCCTGGCACAGCCTGGCCTGGTGTCACCTGGCACCTGCAAGGCGTTACCTGAGTGGGAGCGGGTGGGAGGCAGCGTCTGTCTGACAAGGCTTTCCTGAGTGCCGCAGGGATGAGGTAACGTTGCAGGATTTAATGGGATGCACGTGACTGGAGTTGCTGATACCAATGCACTGATTTATGTGCTGATGGATCTGACAGGCACCCAGGCTCCTTTGAGCCCTCCACCCTGTCCTGCCTTACGGAGATGCAAGGAGGTAACACTCATCCCCTTGTGGTTTCAGTCCACCCACACGCACCATATGCATAATTTTTCCATAAAGGATGACTGTCAGGATATATATGATCTCAATTTAAGATGGTTGCATGTACTCTTATTTTTCACATTCAACTGTTTAGCAAAATAATTTATCTAACTAAAACTAGTTGTCGAGCACCCAAGCAAAGCTAATTGTTGCATTGACAGACTGCATCGTTTGATGCTTATTTAACAAGAGTCCTAATATTTGCTATGGTACTTTTCTGTTTCTCAGTTCCACTGGTTATCTTGTGTTTGTTAACATAAATGCTTTTACAGGGATTTTTGATAAGTGTAAGGATATTGTTTGCATTCCAAGTTAAAGATAATGGTCAGCTTTTCAGAAGTGCTCAGTTTAGGGTGACTCTCATCTCATTTAAGTTGGTGGTAAATCCTTTGTTAGTAACAAAACTAGTATAGTTAAGGGAGCACACTAGCAGTTTTGGAAATGATGGAAGTTCTAGGTTGTCTGCTTGCAGGGCTGACAGGATAACAAGCTCATTGCTTTTGTTACAATGCTAGAATTTGGCTGTTTGCATAATACAGAACAGTAACAATTCAATTTACAGTTCAGGAATAAGCATTTCAAATAGCGGTTTCAGACATGGACTAAAGTGTCTGTGAAGTTTGTGAATGCTTCTCAAATAAATTGAAGATTTTGAGCACATTTCGTTTATATTGGGAAGCTGAAATTATACTCAGATGCCCAAGCCTGAAAACAGAATGTAATTTGTGTGTAAATGCTTCCTGAACAAGGGGAAATACTCATACAACGGGGTGTTTAGTTGTGCATGTAATAGATACCAACTTGGTCATTGTGTTACTTGCATTGTAAACTTGCTGGTTTTGTTAATTGGTTGCCTATAAAGAGAAAAGGCTGCAGTTCAGAGGGACTCAGGATAAACTTGTTTAGTTTTTTAATCAATATTTAAGGGTAGTGCTAGTACCAAAGAAGCCCTGCTTGCTTTGGAGCTGTAATAAACCCTGCTAGGTTTGAAAAGGCCTTCTGTTTAGTTGGGCACTTCTCGCAACTGAACATCAGCGCTGGAGTTTTTCCCCTGGTTGCTGTGCTGTCTTTTGGTTTGAAGTGTGATAAAGCACAGGGTGGGGCTGGGAAGCTCCTGGGCTGCAGAACGTGTCTCCAGCCAGGGGATTGTGGTGAAGAGGCAGGTAGGAGTAGTGGCAGATGTGCTGACTGAAGAGCTGCACCAGGAGATGCAGGGCTGAGAGAGAGATAGGCGGTGAAGTCACGGATGATGGCTGTGATAAGCACGATAAAAACTGCTGAGGAGCAGCTTGGATTACAAAGAACTTTCTGCCTCTTTCATGTCTCACATAATAATTAAACGGTCCATTTTTATTCGACTTCTTTCAAATGGGGTTCTAATTAAGCAATAACTAATGAAATATGAGATTAAGCATCAGCAGATCTCTGGTGGGCAAAGGCGTGCCCAGGGAAAAGTTTAAAACAGTTTTGTAAAACTTGTGTTTGAAACAAAGCAAAAATATTTATTACTGAAGCAGGAGACCGATTCTGTGAGTGTAAATGCAGATTGAATTAATTTTCTTAGTGTTATGCTGAACTGAAAGAACACAAAATTAAATATGTATTCCTTTTAATGTGGTTATGATATCATCACCGCAAATTTAAAAAAAATGGGTCTGTAACCAGATAAGAAGATGCTATCAGGCACTTCTAATTTTAATTAAGGTTCAACCTATTGGAGGAATATATATTTAAAGAATTAATTAAAATGCTGTTCACTGTATAAGAGTTATCAGTATAGGAAATTATCTAATTGCAGTATCATACGGGATCTGTGCTTTGCAAGCTGTTTCATGATGCTAAGAAAGCATCTTTGTGTGGATGAGAGGAAAATCTTGGGGGAATCAGACAATGACAATGACCTTCTTTCTGGGTTAGTTGGAGTAAAAGTGGTCACTGGGCTTGCTGCATCTGTGCATGTCAAAGTGTTATTTCACTTTTTGTTTTTCTTTGGGGTGGATGGCTGGCACAAATGCTCAAAATACTTGAGATAATTGGACATAATTTGATTGCATCATGGTAATCCTGTCTCCTGCAAGAAGGGCTTTTGAGGTGGTTAAGATAGCTTTAAAGACTGGAGCCTTTCAGTGCTGTCATTCTTGATAACCTTTTTATCGCTGCAAGTTTGTGCGAAGGTACTGCTGGAGCTCCTCAAAGATCAAATCGTGCTTTATTTAATATTTTCATTAGCAGCCTTTACAGAAGAATTAAAAGCTTGCTAAATAAATTTGCCAACTCCAAAGCTGAGAGACACTGGCAAGGCGGGGGAGGACTGGATTATTAAGTGAGAATATCTGCTTTCCTCTGCCATTAATTGGTTTCGGGAGAATGTCATGTGCTTAAGGACTGATGATATGAATTCCTTCCGTAAGCTCAACACCACCATTTGGGAGCAGTAAAGAATGAAGGAGTCCTATCTGTACTTAGCAAGATGAGTTTAAACAGCCACAGGTCAAGGAAGGGTAATTAGGATAATGGTGGAAGGATCAGCCAGCATTTTACCAGTAGCCTGGAAGAGCTGGGCTTCACCCTAGAAAAAGAAAAGCTGAGAGGAACTAGGATTGTTTTCCATACGTTTATGGTAGAAAAAAAAACCCCAAGCAAACCACAATTATTTAAGTTAAATGATGGCTTTAGAAGGCTGTATGGGGTGTGAATATGGACTCCAGTTCATCTGGCAGGCAGGTCATTGCTCACCCTTTTTGGGTGCTCCCATGGGCACGGTGCCTTGAGCATTTGCTCGTTTTGGCAAACCCCAAGATCAAGGGTTGGAAGTGTCTCCCCCGCAGAGCGCGTTTATTAGGAGCTTGCTTTAAATGATTTCTTTGAAAAGAAAGAACAAAGCTTCTAGAGAGAAGTACTTAAAAAGGGAACTTAATGCATAGGCAGCCCTGTCTTCTTTAAGAATTTAGTGCTGCTCTTGGTGGGTGTGTGGATGCGCCAGACGTCTTCCAACACCTCTGAGTAGGTGCCAGTCTGTCAGATTAGCTCAACTAAAATAAACCTTTCTCCCACTTCCTGCCTGCTCTCAGCCCTTTGAGAGAGAATTGCCTTTTAAAATCTACTGGGATGTTCACGGGCCTTTTATTCTGTGTTTTTAAGCTAGTTTTGAAATGAGCAGAGAGGAGGTGAAAATTGTTGGATGCTTTTAACACCATCATTTAATGATCTCATCCTTTTGAGCGTGTTTGTGGAGAAGTGGCGTATCTTGAGCCGTTCTCTCCTTTCCTTGCCTGTTTTCCACGAGAATGTCTCCTATTGTGTTAAGCCAATAACCCTTATTAATAGGTCATTGTAGAGTATTAATGAGCTTTTACACTGTGGTTATAAATGTCACACTTGTTTCTAAGAGTAGGAGTGGGAAATGAAAATATTGCCTGGGTTTGTTCTCTTGTTTTCAACAGCGTGAAGCAGTTGATGTGATTTACGAAAAAAAGAAAAAAAAAAGCTTTGATCAATCAGAGCCTTTTAGCTTTTGTTACTTAAAATGCAATCCTAAGGACCAAACATTGTAGCACTTCCCTTCATATAAGCACCTGCTTTAGGAAAGTTAAAAAACCAGAAATGTGAAATAGATGTGTCTGTAACAAGAGAGTTTTGCAGGGCAACCTGCAAATAAAAAGTTGAGAGTTTTTATTTGTCTCGTGAACCCACGGTACGTTCACTTGGCTGCGATGAACCTCTGCTTGCTGCACAGCAGAGTTTTGTCACCTCCTCAAAAAGCAGCAGAATTAGTGCTGACAGAGGTATAAATGTGGCAGGCTTGGCTTGTACCAGGAGTGGCTGCTATGACTGACTTGGTGTAACGTGTCCAAGTCTCCATATGGGTGGCAGGTCTAGGAAAACATATTGTACAGCCCGGAAAACAGCAGAGTGGGAAAGGGACGCCGTGGTTCACACCAGGGAGGTGGTGGCAGCTCTCCAAGGCTCCCACTCCTGCCTCCTTGCCAGTGGAATTGCAGAGCTCCCCAGTAATGTCATCCCTCAGAGTTTGTACAGATGAATTTCCTGCAACAGCAACCGCTCCAGCACAGCCTTGCTGCTGGCAAGGCGAGGTAGCCCTGGTGCTGTCACTTCCATTTCGTTTTCAGCCGCAGCTACCTCAGTAAACAAAGGGCTGAACATCTGCAGTTTTGCTTTATCAAACGGTCCTCTAATGCTGCAAACAAAGAAAAGGGAAGCTGAAGGCATTTGGAAGTAGCTTAATAAATTAGTATTAGTATTGTAATTTGCTCACTCTTTACTTATGGCTGCTTAGCAAAAACTGCTTGGAAGACCTATTAATTTTGTCATAAGAATGATGATGGTGTATACAGAAAAATATCTGGCCATATGCTTGTATCTTTATTTTAAAGGACAAAGATTAATGAAATGTAATTTAAAAGGAAAAATACTTTATTATTATACATGATGCTTTCAAGGAAAATGGAGAATAGATTTAGAGCACTAATGTTCCCATTTACACTATGGGTTTGTATATAATATGTGGTTTTGAGAGATCAGGGTATAAGTGTCATGTAAAGAGTGTTCTTGAATGGCAGAGTAAATATCACAAATTCTGCAGTGTAGGACAATCTGATGTGGACTTGCATGGATTTCAGTTTTGTGGAGCTGACTTCATATCTGGTTAGTAGATTTTACATTCCTCTGGCATGTTGTGCTGATTCCTTCTATTCCTGCTACAGCTGAGCCAAAAATTACTGGTCCCCTTCAAGCTGATTAGAAGAACATTTAAAAATCATTAGTAAAGGAAGAATGTTACAAAAAAAAGGCCTTACAAGGCACGTTTTAAAAAAAGACAGTTCTGGACACAGAATATTTTCAGTTTTTTAAAATAAAGCTGGAATGTGTAAGTTGATCACTATGGTTGGAGGAGTGGGCAGAAGTGGTGTTTGTTTTTCTTTTCCCTGCTCGTTTTCTTCTAATATGAAATACCTGCAATTAACACTGTTGCCTTCCCCCGTATAGGAAATATTGAGGTTTTTTCTAGGCAGGTACAATGATTACTCCTGCAAAACCGTTGATTTCCCAACAAATAGCCCCAGCACTTTGCAGTGTTCACGGAGCCTGCATCATCAGCATATAATCGTATACAGCAGTATTAAGTAGCGAGTGGTGTTGTTACTGTTAGAGTAATAGTCAAATCTGGGTCAGCTCCCAGAAGAATAAGAATTTAAAGGTCTTGGACAACTTCTTAGAGCCCACATATGAATTGGCCACTTCCCTGTTGTGCTTCAGTGGTTCAGGGAAAGGTTGGCAGTTTTTCATGAGCTCTCTGAGTCCTGTGCTGAGGTTGCTCACCTGTGGGCTCACAGTGCTGCTGCCCTCCTTTGAAGAGAGAGATGTTTCAGGCTGGCATGCAGCATCTTGGGATTGATAACAGAGCTGCTTTTAGATGTCTGTCCTGCACCTGAATAGGTGACCCCCCATAAATTTGTTGTGTTTACTCATATCAGGTTGTTGGGATGCATGATGTCCTAAAATAACTCTGGTGCTCCTGTTAATTTTTCTGTTAATGGACCCAAAAGAAAAGAATAAATCATCTTGCAGAAGATTGGTCTTCTATCTTGGAAGTGTTTGAAAATGCTGTGGGAGATCAGGACCACTCATTGCCTCCCTGATCTCACTGCTATTGAGCCTGTACAGCATCCTTTTAATACAGCACTAACCTGCTCAGCCAGATGGTAAATGTCATAGAGATATCTTCATGTTTGTTTGGGTTTTTTTCCTGTGTAAGGTGAAGTAAACTTCAGTAAATCTCTCCATCTGATCATGGAGAATAAATTTGATGTTGCTTTTGGGCATACTTATTCCATCTCCTCTTTCTTTCTTGTTTTCAGGACATAAGTGACACTAATTTGCACTTGTACAGTTCCTCTATCTTGATTACTGAGCAGGCTGGATGATGTGGAGATTAGCAATGACATTTTGAAAGACCAAACGCTTGCCAATGTCTTTAAAATTCTCTACTTTTCCTTCGTTGTATGATCAAGCCCTGGGGGGAGATGTCAGAGGCAGCTTCCTACAAATGTGAAAGCACTAGAAAACATGATCCCTGGCTTGTTTGACAGATGAAAGTTTATCCCATTGTTTGTTTTTTGCAAAGGAAGCAGTATTAACTATCTGCTGACCAGACCTAGCACAGGTACGAGCACCTGCTGGAGCTCCTTCTCAGCAGGGGAAAAATGTTTTTTTTTCCCCTCCATAGTGGCATTTAGCTGGTTGTGAGACATGGGAACAGATGCCTTGGCAGGTCTCCAAGCCCCCATTGATACCTAGCATGGTTTCTTTCCGTATCCTCAGGAATTCTGCTTCATTCCCAGGAAGGCACAGGCATGTCCGAGATAGGTTCCTCAGATGACAGTGATGCACCCAAGCATACCCAGACATGAGCTGCTTCTGTTTTAAGACATTTTCCTATTTAATATCCTTAAGCACCAGTTTATAGCAGCACTGTAGGGATTTCCATGAACAACTGTGGGAGACTTCACTCATCACACACATATTGACTTGCAAACCTCAGAAAAAAGTCAGTGTGGTGGGGATTTGATCTAATAACTTCCCATAGCTGCTGAGCAAAACAGAGTAAGAAACATTTTGAGGAGCTAGATTTATTTTCTTTTCCTGAAAGTATTGCCGCAGAAATCTTTGCATCAGTCAATTGCTGCAAAAATTTTGCATAATCCAAACCAGGCTTTTGTTAATACTTCACTGGTATCCTTTCAACCCGCTGAATGCGTTTTAATTGATTTGGCAGGATTATACTGAAGGATAAAGTTAGTCTTTATTAGCACAAAGGAGAACAGTAGGTAATTTAAAATTTTATTTTATTTTATCTAAATAAACCAGCAGTATCTAATGTAGCAGTGAGTGCTTTCAGTAGCGTTAGGTAGTCTGTGAAGGAAAAATAAAATACCTGTCAGAAACAGGCTGATGACAGCAGCGTGCCCGGAGCTGAACTCATTGCAGTAAAACCTCCCGGACTGGAATGGGTGCTGTTCATGCTCCTCAGCTCCCAAGCTGTTTTTGCAGTGTGTAAACCCACAGCCAGCAGCCTTGAGGCCGTGCAGGAGGCACTGCTGGGCTGTGGGGGCTCCTGTCCTTTGCAGGAGGTGTCAGCCAGGCCATGGCAACGGGGGCTGGAGCCTGGAGGAGCTCAAAGAGCGGGATTAGAGGAGCTTACATCCTTTGACTGCGTACCGGATCACTGGATTGAAATCACTTTGATAGGTGCTTTCTGAGGATTTTGCAGGGTTGGTTGTTTTTTTATTTGTTTGGGGGTTTATTTGAAGTCCCTGAGACTGGGTTGCTTTCCTCCCTAGTTTTGCAGCAACACCAGCATTGAGTTTAAAATGGATATTAAGACAATCCAATTTATACTGAGTATACCAGCAGGGTGCTCCTTCATGGGACAGAGGATATCACCCTCAAATCCTTATCAAAGAGAGACGCTCTCTTCCCCTCCCTCCCCAAAGTGGTGTGGTTGCTTTGGGAACAAGATGTGTTTCTTGCATGAGCAGCTCCATAGGTCCTTTTGTCAAAATAGCTGAGTTTGTGGAAGTTTGGGGTTTTTTTTTTTCCTTTCAGTGAAACAAAGAAAATCTCCCTGCAGCGTACAATAGCATCCTGTCTACGTTTGAAAAGACAGATGTCTGTTAAGGAAGACAGGATCCTCTCTTGAAATGAAAAATGTAAACCCCTTTCCTCCGAATTCTTAAAATTTTGAAATTAAGGGGCTCTCAGGCCAAGATATGGGAGTAGGATTAATAGTTCTTTATTAGAAAAAACTTTAAAAAAAAGATAAAAATACAGTAATACAGAGTCAGAACAGGACCTGACACCCTGTTGGTCAGGGTGTTGGCAGCAGTTAAATGGTGGCTGCTCCTCCTGCAGTGACAGATGTAGTTCTCCTAAAGCAGTGATCCTGTAGAAAGGGTGTAGTTTTCTTCTGAAGGTCCAGTAGTGGTGTATATGGGCCTGGTCTTTTTTTTTTTTT
>VWZP01009170.1:734930-753785 GCA_013396995.1 Dicaeum eximium
TTTAAATACAGTGCAAAAGAAAGCTGCTATTTTGGGTATTCAGTGGCAAAGACTCTCTGGTGTTCCAAACCTCATATTATATCCAGGTAGGCATGCTTGGCTCCTCCCCCTGGGTGGAGCATCTCACACTGGGATTATTTGATTTTATCAGTCACGCAGTGAGATTCAATGGCTCATTAACAGGAGATATTTCCTAGAGGGAGGATTGGGTTTGGAAGAGATAAAGAAAACTGCCCAATTAACAGAGGATAACTGCCCCACCTCTAACAGATGGCAATAGAATACACACCCCCAGCTACATCTTGCAACCTAAGACACACCCTTTTTCCTCTAATTAGCACCTTAGTATGATGTTTTTGTCCTTTCCCTCTCCCATCTCTCAGACCCTAAAAAAATTCTGATAAACCACTTTTTGCACTTCTAGTATTTTATGACTAAAATGATTTAAGTGTTAAAGAAGTGAGTTGATAACACAGGGGAAATGGGAAGGCAAAATGGGTGGGAACTGTACTGCACAAATGGCCAATTACTTCTGTGCAGAACTTGTATTGAAAAACACTGGGGAGGGCCTTAATAAACATGTGCTCATCATAGCAGTGGGTATGAAGTCATATAAACAAAACCTTGAAAACTTACTTATAGGTAAAGCTTGGCATTACATCAGATTTTCCATGCTTGAAAGATAAGTTGTTTTTGTTTTTTTTAAAGAATAGTGTAGGATAGTAATAGATTTCAGAGTTTGGGACAAAATGTTTCAGACAAAACACAGAAATTTAGGATTTTTTTTTTTTTTTGACAAAAACACTCCCTGTTGGTTTAGTTCAGGTGTATTTGGCTTCTTTTAATGCCTCTGTCTGTACCCAAGAAACACTGATCAGTGCAGCTCTGTCCCTAGGCCAGCAGATAATGAAAGCCCTGAGCATTTCCTGAGACAGATAAGTTATGATAAACAAAGTAGTTGTTCTTTTTTTTTAAGCGTAATTCAATTCTCAGTAGTAGAAATGTCATTTTGTGGTATTGCACCTCTCCTTAAAAATTCTCTTTAATTAGTCTTGTTGATTTGGACTTTCTTAAATTTATATATGGAACATGGGAAAGCAACAGTGGTAAGAGCAACTTCTTAGGAATATATTATTTTGTTCCCCCCACCCTTAACATAATGTATCTGTAAATTCAGGGAATAGTGGGGATTTCCAGGGAAAATATTTTGTGATGTGCCTGCCCTGGATTTAAGTGCAAACTCTTTAAGGAGGGTTCAGCACTGTTGCACGACGTATCAACAAGTGTGATTAGCAGTGAAGAGGTTTTTACACACATAACAGTCCTGTTTACTGAACAAACTCTCTCAATGAGCTTTATTTATTACGAAAGGAAAAAAAATAAAAAGAAGAAAGAATAGAAAGAAGAGCTTAGAGATGGTGGTTGTCCTGCTGGTGCTCAAATTTTCCTGTAATCAAAAGCACCAAGGTGCATAACTGGGAGAAGTGAGGGTCTGTCTGAGACAGCCGTGGTTGAGCTGGTGAGGTCTTAAATGTGGTTCCATTCCTGTCTTTTTTCCTTTATCCAGAGAAATTGCATGAGGTCAGCAATTTATCTCCCCCAGTGATATTCTCCTTCCTGCAAAGTGCTGAATTTCAGCAACCACAAAACCTTCTAAGACCTGGCAGTACTGTAGTACTGTGGTGGTTTTGTTAATTTTTATTTTAGCATGCTGTATGTCATTTCTGTATCAGGGAGAAATGAAAAGGTTTTTAGAGGATGAAGTAGGTTACATGCCATTAAGGAGTTCATAAGGTAAAATAATTGCTTTAAAGACATCAGGCGGAGGTTCTGTGTTATCAGCTAATGCCGTAAAATTGTATTTACTCACTGGGTTAGCATTTCCCTGTGTATGGCTTTCTTTCTGTTAATGAGCTCATGTTCCTCGTGGGCAGTAATTTATTCCATCAGGCTTTGGAAATAAGTGTCTTAATGTTTCTTGAGAAGATTACTGAAACCAGGTAAACAAACAAAATAACACAGATTCTGTACCCATCCATGCTCAAACCGTGTAGAAAATGAAAATACTTTGAGGAGGAGTGCAATGCAAATAAATTCTGTCCATTAAATGTAGCTTAAACAAGGGGTGAGCATATTATACATACAAGCAGGAAGTACATAGGGTTTACACAGGCTTCCATTCGAGATGTAATTCTGGAATAATGGTTAAAACATCATTTCTTAAATCCTCTGTTTTGTCAATATTCCTTGGTAGAAGGGTTTATTTTTAAAAAAACTGTTACTTCTGTACTTCCTGACTGAATCCACGGAAAAACAACACTTAAGGAAGCCAAATTAACTCCACTTTACACACACAAACTGGTAGCTGAAGATGTAAGGTAAGGAGGCTTTCTCATACTGCCTGTTGACGCTGCTGATGCTTGGTCTAGTAATTTAGGAAATTTGGTTAATCCAGGAGTCTCAGAGGTGGACAAAGGCTTAGATTTGCTGTGGCCTCCTGTGTGGAACCCAGCCTGAAAGATGCTGCTTCTAAGCCACGCCTGCATTATGTAAATACAACTGCTCGTGTGCATCTCAAAATTTCTAAGTCCCTAGTTTTGATCTCACAGTAGTGAAAACAGATTTCATTACCTTTGTGCAATCCTTGCAATGAAAGCAAGGCTTCAAGTTAAAACCCTGGAAAGCATTATTGTGAGATGAGATGGGAAAGCAGAGGTTGTGGGGAGATTTTTTATCTCACCAGCACCTGGCGTGTTTGAGGGCACTCATTTAAAATTATCAACCAGTTGAATTTGTATCCCCTTAAAAAATTGAAAGATTTTCAGTGAAATTATTTATTGTTCCTAATTACAAGAGGGGGAAAAAAAAGACAAGAGAAGATATTAAACAAAACCAATCTCTACATCCACAAAAAACATCTGTTTTCATGTGGAAAGCCAGTTTCCTAGTAGGCATTTATCAGGGACTTTGGGCATTGGAGGAAAGCGGTATTACATAAATTGGATGTGCAGTTGTGAGCTAAATAAATTTTTAAATGTTTTGCATAAATTAAGGGCATTAAATTATGCATAGTGTGCATAATTTCATCCTTTTGTAAATGATGTTCCCACAGTTAGTGATTAAAGAACACGGTGCAGCCCCTTGAGTTTGAGCAGTGAGACCTTCCACAGCTCTGGCTATAGATAGACATCCCTTAAGCTCAGCAAGGGGACAGCAGTGTGCACTAGCACTGGGCTATGATCTGCTCCCTGTTTTTGATGACTTAAGAGGGCTGTTCAGGACAGAGTATCAGCCTATATGAACACTATCAACCAGCTTGAACAAGTCAGATTATTTAATTAGCCCTATTAAGACCCTTCTATTTTTATAACTTATTTATGAGTGTTCTTGCTGAGCTCAGAAGATCCAGCTTCAGATATCAAAAAGATGTTTTCAGCTCGTGTAGTTAATCCTGAGGGGTTTTATACTGTGACTCCATTATGTTTTCGACCTAAGAAAACAAAAAGGGGCTCTGAAAAGCAGTTGAAGTTGGGAAATTAACATCTGCTGTCCCTGCAGGTTTCAGGCATAGGGCATTTAGGATGCCCATGCATGATGGACATTTGCTTGGTTGCCAAAATATGTATTGTATGTCTTTGCCTTAGACCATCAAAAATCCAGAGAATATTTATTTAACACCCATTTGAAGTGTCTTAGTTTCCCCCCAGGGCAGGAATGTTCCTCAGGCATTAAAGACTACCGTGCTGCCAATATCTTACTTGATGTCCTGTGCTGAGAAAACAAGGGAGTGCTTGTTTTGAGCATCTGCTTTACCACCCTTTTACTGAGATCCCCGTTCTGCTTTTACCTAGGTTTTTTTTGAGAGGAGCAGGCAGTGATTTAATGAAATAACTATTAAATCAAAGATTGACGTTTACCAAAAGCAAAAACTTTTAAAGCAATTGTGTCCAGAATTTAATACCTGTGTCATGGCTGTACCTTCAGAGTGTTTGAAAGGGCTCTAATTTCATCACAAGAGTGGGACTCTTATCCACTACCCCAAAATTAAACTAATTTGTAAAGGAAAAAAAAAAAGTAAAATTCTGATGTCTGAATTCAGGCAGTGAGCTTCTTCTCTCTAATGGAACCACTCTGAGCTAGTTTGGAAGATGAAACTCCTCAGGTATGGAGTAACTTTATGCTTTGAAAAAAAAAATCACTGATGGTTCAGTGCTGGCTTGTGGCTTGAAGCTCTGACTGTTCTGATAACAGTAAAGGAACAATTAAACAAAGGTCAGTCCTAGGTGATGCTGAAACAATATATGGATTTGGAAGTAAGGTTAGTAAGGAAGTAAGAAAGTGCAGGGTACCCCTGTGACATTATGGTTCTGCCCAAAAACTATCTAAAAACAAAGGTGGTTTGGATAAATCGAGGCAGATGGCATCTGCCAGCTCACTTCTGAAGATCTTATCCAACTTCAGCTGCAGGTGAATGTACAGAATTTTATCCTCTTAGCAGGGAAGTGTATGTATATATATATATGTGTGTGTGTGTGTGTGTGTGCTTTAGTGCATTATATCATCAGTAAATTATTCTAATAGCAAATAAGGCTTTATTACTTTTGCTCTTGCTTTATTGCATTTGCTGCTCCACATTCAATATGTACAGCATTGCACAAGATTGCTTGCATGCTCACTAGTGCATTAGCAGGAGAGATGGAAGTTATGTTCCAAGACCATAGTACTTTGAATTTGCTACTGTTAAAGCCAGAAGGAAAAAAAAAATCCCAACAGTTGCTGCACAACAGCCTCTGGTAGAAAGCTAGGAAATAAAAACTTATAAATGAAGCAAGTTTCTCACAAAATTATAGAATATACTGAGTTCAAAGGACCCATCAGGATCATTGAGTCCAGCTCCTGGCCCTGGTAGGTGCCAAGCTGAGACAAAATTAACACTGTTTCCAAAGTACCAGGGTGTTTTTGGAGACAGCTTTCAGGTTAAAACAGAACTGTGGGCAATTCAGGATAGCTACATAAATTTAAAAAGGGACAGGGATAAAGAATGTAAAAGATACGTGGCATAGTATTTGAATATGGAGAGTACAGATAAGGTGAACTCTGCACACAGGTTTAGGCAACACTGAAAAAATTCCCACCCCTTGCTCCACAATTGAGTAGTACACAGAAAACAACATGGAATTTGAAAATTGAGATAAATTTAATGTGGATTAATGTTTTTTTGATAAATGTGTAGAATAAACTGCCTGCTCTATACCTGTCTAACTGAAGGGATTTGTGGTGGTGCTGGGGAGCATTGCATGCAGCAACTGCAGCACTGGGATAAGCAGCAGCCTTGAAGAGATGGGCCAGGCATGGAGAGGCATAGAAATCTCTATAAACAGCCAAAGGAAAAAAAACACATAGTTTAGTTTGAAAGCAACCTTTCACTTGCCAAATTAATTTTAACATTATGGGTGTGGAGTAAAAGTTGCTGCAGAACCCGAGGAAGGTGTTGTATGCTCCAGTGTGTGCCATTTTTTGCACTGACATCACATGTGGTAAGAGGACACCAGCTCCCCTACAAGCCTGACCTTGTTCCCTGAGGAAGACAGAGCCTCCTCCAAGTTTTCACTCTTGCTGGTGGAAGGTGAAGTAGAAACAACTGGGTTGATTTACTGAAGTTACCTTGGGTTTGTACCCTACTGCCTCACAAGCAAAAATGTCACATGAAAAGTCATTTTACTTAAGGCTGTCATACTATTATCTCTTCAAATGCCAACTTTTTTATATCCTTATGACCTTGAGTGGCATCATTGGAATTGGTACATACCATTACCAGGCACTTCTGGCTTAGGTGCTTCAGAAGGCAAAGTACTCACTGAGTGTTGTTTTATCTTTTTCACAACATAAATTTGGAGCCAACTGGGACAAAGGTTTTCAAATAGCTTGAAAATCCAACAAAACCTGTTTGTCACTGGAGAACTGCTGGCAAAGAACTGGGCTCCCTTGCCAGTGACCCAGCCATTAAATGGGCTCAGACATCAGGGATGCCCCTGTGTGAGTGTAGACAAAGAACAGGTCTGTCCAGTCCCTCTGTGTCATTTTCCTTTCCCTTCACTGCTTGGGAAGCTTTTTGCACATCAAAATAATGAGGCTCCACGTGCTCAGTCTTGGCTTTCTTGCCCTTCCCTAGACTGGCACCTGATGGGACAACAGAGCCAAATTGTCACATCATTGGTGAGCATTACCCTCCCCTTTCCATGGATCCATTCAATGCTCCATGCAAAGGAGACATGGTTTGTGTAAGGTCAGGAAGGAATCACAGTGCTGCGCCTCCACCGCTCAGGAAACTGCAGGAGGCATTTCTGAAAGTGACGTGTCAAAAATTCCACAGTACAGGGAGTTTGGAGAGGAACTTCCCTGGCCACATCTGGAAAATGAGGATTAAAAAAAAGTGTGTTACTGGAAATTTTGGGTCTGCGCAGTTAGATGGATCCCTGGTAGGAGATTCATTTGCAGGCTGATCGTTGAAACCATTAGTCTCAGTGTTAACCACTCCTTCTTTTCATCTCTCACTCTTTACTACTCTTAGAGAAACAAACAGGCCTAGAACCACTAAAATTCTCATAGAATTGAACTGCATTTGGTATCCATTCCTTATTGTCTAAGATACTATCTGAAATATTAAGTATTTTTCATTTGCTGTTTCTTTTTAAAAAACCCTGTATTTCAGAGGTTGTAACTCCACACCTTCCCTCCCTTTCATTGTTCACACTGTTCACTGTTGTGGAAACTTTTTTTCCAAGTAATTAATGATGAAGAAAACCTGCAAGTGTAATACTGTTAACCTGAACACAGAGAGGTGAAGCTCATGACCTGAAAAGTAGTAGCTTCCAAGTGTTTTTTTTATCAGTGCACTGCAGAGGTGCAGCATAATTTTGAAGTAGTTTTTCAACTTATTCATGAATAAGACCAGTATTTTTCATAGTTAAGTTATGTATGAAAAGGAGGGTATTTTATTATTTCCTTTTTTTCTTAGTTTTTAAAAGCTTGATACATGTAGCGTTGGATCAAGGCACACACAAGACTGGCCAAAGGGCGTACAAAGCACTTTGGTTTTTAGTTGAAGAAACAGAATGATTATTGCAACAAAGAGTGGCTTGGGGTTTAAACATGAAATAGCTCATAGTTCAGCAGGAAGGCAGAAAGAAACATGTTACCTTACAGATGTACCAAGGAATTTCTGGATAACTGTGACAGTAATGGGCAGTATTCCTGACTGTAACAGCATTATACTGAACACAGACTCGTATATGCTTCACAATAGCTGCATTCCCCATTTGTTTGCTCACCTTTGGGACCACAGTTTTTGAGACCTTGCTTTTATTGCCTTGGGTTTTGTCCTGCTCTCTTTTCTTGTGAAACTGCACTTTCAGCCCTTTTTCTTTTCAAAGCAGTTTCAAAGTGTTGTCTCTGTCTTCCTTCCCTTGTCTCCCAAATGCCTGTGAGTATCCATCGCTATTTTCTCTGTAATACACAGACCACTGATTCTGATAACCAAAAAACTATTCCTCAACTGTATCTACCCCCTTGGTTTGTAGAGCCTACCAGTTGGTTTTTTTTTTAATTCCTTGTTAGGAATTTAATTATGCTTTTCTCTAGGGATTAGGGGCTTTTTTAACACTTGTCAAAAGCTTCAGTCTCATGCATGTCATCAATTTGATCATTTTCATTTAAATTGGATTTCACCACTGTTGAATGGATATATCCAGACAGCTGATATTGCCCATTACTACACACATTTTTGTTTATTGAATATTGTTGTGGTTTACAGATTTAATAGATCCAACACTGGAAGTTCTGTGAGTTTTTGTAACCACTTTTTGATCTTCCTGATTTGCCAGGTTCAACATTGTTTTATTGATACCAAAGTGAAAAATGACCTGTGCTTACACTTACAAGGATTTCAGATGAATGTTCTGACTGCTCAACACGGCAAGAAAATTCACTTTCACAGTCAACAAGTCATCTTACTCAGTAGAACACAAAAGTTAAATGGTCTGTAACTTCAATATTAGCAAGGAAAATACAGTACAAATTACTAAAAAATACTAAAATATAGAATTGTGGTCAGGTATCCCCACTACATTAATCGCAGCAGTAGCCTGAAATTTGAAACTTTTAATAAAAAGTTCTTAAATATAAATTATATGGCAAATGTACAGTACATTGCTTTGTCAGTCTTTTAATCCAGTGTTTTGCAGTAGAACAGCAACTATTAAGTCAGTCTTTTCTTGTTTTCCTTAAAAAACAAAACAAACCCAAAAAACCCAACAAAACCCAAACCAGTCTTTCACGTTCCTCAGTATCATGAGTGTGAATGATCTGAATCTGGAATACCACTGTCTCTGTAGCTCCTGTTACTACTGCTTTCACTGTGGCTGTTCTTGTACAGATTCATGCCGTTAGGTGGGAAAATGGTGTGTATTACAAATTCCTCCTTGGACACTTGGTCACCGGTTATTGGTATCATCTGGAAAGAAGTCTCCCTGATTTCCAAGATGGAGTTATCCTTCTTGGTCCCCGCTTCGGCGTAGTCGTCTTTTCTCCGGCGTCCCTTGCTGTAGGTGCAGTTCCGGGAGAACAGGGACCCGTTTCTGTGGACGTACCAGCAGACCAGGGCCAGCAGCCCGATGGCCACCAGCGCCACCACGCCGCCGATGATGGCGGCCAAGGGCAAGCTGGAGTTTTTGTAAGGTTCTTTCTCCTGCTCCCGATTGAGGGTGGTGGTAGGGTTGTACATCTTAAGCGGCGCCGTCTCGGTCTCGATGCATTCGGGTGTTTCATCGGAGAGATAGATGTTGCTGGTTTCCATGGGAACCATGCACACACGGTACGGCGACTCCGGCTCGAGAGCCGTGAGCAAATAGTCATTTCTGTCGCCCGTAACTATCGTTTCAGTTATAGATCCAAAGGCAGGGCTGTGACCCATCTTGAGCCAGCTCAGTCTCAAAGCAGTCATTGGTAGTGCAACTTTCCAGGAGATGTGAATGGTCTCCGTGCTTACGGATTTCACAAATATTGTGATGATTTTGCGTACCGGGCTTGCTGTGGTTCTGTAGTTTTTATTTAGGTTGGGAGTCTTGATGTCTGGTTGTTTGGTCACAGAAATGGGCCAGTGTCCCTGGGCTGGGTATAATGTGTTTGGTACCGCAGTAGTGATTTGGACGGTGCTGATCACGCTGTCATCCTTACAGTCAAACAGGTCTGCGCTGAGGTCTTTGATAGCCATCCCACGTACTTTTTCTGGCGCCTGACACATCAGTCCACGTACGTTCACTTTCAAAGGCAATGACTGTAGCCAGTCACGCACCCATTTCATTTTGCACCCGCAGTGCCAAGGGTTGTTGCGAAGAAAAAGTTGAGTGATGTTGTCCAGATCATCAAAGACCCCCTGAGGTAAATTGCTGAGATTGTTATTGGACATATCTAGTCGATACAATTGCCGTAAGTAAGAGAAAGCATTGGGTGGCACACGGTTGATGTGGTTTTCTTGGAGATAAAGCTTTCTTAGGTTTGTTCCCGGCAAGTTCACCGGTGCAGCTGTGAGCGAATTGCGGACCAACGACAATTCTGTAAGGTTGACTAGATTCATGAAGACTTTGTCTCCTAATCCATGATTGTTTAGAAGATTTCCATCTAAAACAAGGCGTTTTAGATTTGTAAGGTCTTGAAGGGACAGCTCAGAAATTGTGGAAATACGATTATCATCCAAGCGTAGCTCTTCTATGGTTTTAGGCAAACCCCAGGGAATGGTGCTAAGGTGATTTCGAGAGAGAAAAAGAAGTCTGAGATAGATGTTGTCCCGGAAAGCTCCATCCTCGATGCTAACGGCGGAAACAGAATTATCATCCAAATGCAGTTCTTCCAGATAAGGAATTTTTGAAAGTGAATCATAAGTAATGGTCCTTATATTGTTCTCCTGCAAATGCAGTTCCTTAATGTACTTAGGGAGGTTAGTGGGGAATTCATCTAGGCTGTTGCGGTATAAATATATTCTTTCCACCCTAAGCAAGTTCTTCAGTTCTGAAGGAATCCCAGCATTATTTATTTGATTGTTCTGAAGGAAGAGGGTGGTTGCATCCTCTGGGATTCCTGTAGGAATAGACGTCAAATCGCGATCATTACAATATATGAAACCCATATCACAGCGACATACTGAAGGGCATGGTTTGGCACTAACAGAATAAGGTGCCATGTCAAGTAACAGCCCTATTTTAGTCCAAACTAGGAAGATGCTCCAGGTAACACTAATCATGGTCAGGAATGATGAGATTTCTATACAGTTCTGATCTTCAACAATCTAAAAAAACCAAACAAACAAAATTATCCAGATCATCAGTGAAGAAACCGCAATAAAAAAATCAACTTCAACATTACAGAAGACATCTGAAACACACATTAAACCAAAATTCAAGTGCTTAATTGCATTTTACTCTTTTCCTTACATCAGTAATTCTACTATTTGTACTAATTCAATTAACTAAATAGGTTATTCTGCATAGTGATTGAAAAAATATAATCAAGTATGCCTGATCTGTGAATTATTTTGCTTAAGCAACAAGACCCTTTCTAAGGATTCCTTCCCATTTCATGTGTACCGACAATCTTTGTTCACAGATACCAGATGAGTACAGAACTGAAGTCACACCAGAGTTCAAGTAAATCATTCTATATCTGAAAGATAAGAAGTAATTCCTAAGCCAGCTAACTTCCTCAGGAGCCCTTAAGTGAACTATAAAACCCTTACCAAACCCACAAGTCTAGTGGTAGCTATTTCAGAAGTCCAAAAAAAGCCCTAAAGGCAAAGCATAAAATGCAGACAGAAGAGTGAGGGCCAGTGAAGACCTTTTCCCAAGTCTTTCCCAGTGCTCAGCTTCGCAGCGTGTAACTTAAACTCTTCATAGTGTCTACCTTACAAACACTGTAGACTATTTTGCTTGGTTTTCAAGCTTAACTGAGTGTTCAGAAAGGTGTAATGTTACAACTGGCAGGTAACTGGTACAGCTATGGCTTTCTAGTTCACCGGATGAAATATTTCATTACGTGCTTAATTTCATGTTTAAATATTTGTCATTCTCAAAAGTCGTCTTCCTAAGTAGCAGACTCAGAAGAGCCTATTTGGCAGGTTTAACCACATTTCCCCATCTTATTAGTAGCATAGTATGAATTAACTCTTGAGACTGAGATTGTACTTTGCATTGGTAGTGTGTTTGTACACTGAGCTCAGGTAATTAGCATTTTTATAGCTTTTAAGACAACATAATTCAATTACCATTGTAATTAGGGTTATGAGAACTCCTGCAAGATGACCTATGCATTAAGCAGTGTCATGACCTTTTCTCTTACGGGTTCATGTATTAATCGAACTTTATTCTCAGAGGCATGAAAAGGAAAATAAATTTATATTGATCCTACCGTATTTAAAGGTATGAGTAAATTTTGTGCTTGAGGATATCCAGTAAAGGGATGTCTTTGTGGCCAGTCACTCTCACGGTTTACTCCATGAAGCAGTTTTTTCTCGATGGTGTTTACTCAGATGGTCCGTGGTGCTGGTGTGTGTTTCCTGGCTCCTGGCACGACACTCAGTGAGCATTCCAACCAAGATTTATCATGGCACATAAGCACACCAGGCCCCAGTGTAGAAAAGCTTCAGCTTCCTTCTGTTTTAGTCCTCATGTAAAGTCTGTGAATGAAGAGCCTCTTTTGTTTGGTTTAATGCCTTTAGCAGGAATTACTTTCTTTGTAACTCTTACAAACTCCTCTGTGCAGCGTAGTAGTCAGAGGAGGGAACTTCAGTGCCGTGTGATAGAAACCATTTGTTATGCTGAGGCTCGAAGGATTGCAGCCTCTCAGGAGGTCAGGAAAGGGATACTTTTTTCCTATTCAGAATTATCCAAGTATGACTTTTGTACAGTAGCTACATCCTGATACATCCACACCTCTTTCAGAGAACCATTTTCCAAGTCTCACTTTTTAAAACTTCTTCCAAATTTGTAACGCAGGTAAGAATTCCTCCTGTGCTGCAAGAATGCAAGTTACTTTACCACAGAAACACCAGGCAATTCAGATGGTTTTCTTCATTATAAAAAACCCCTGCAAAAATATGATTTCCTTCCCAGAAAACTCCCCTTTGAAAGCTTTCCTTGAACTCCTAATGTCCTGCAAAAGTAAAAACAAAAAAATTGGAATTAATAACAAGTGGTGCACACTAGTTTTAAGAGTAGCATCCCCTGTACATGAGTAGCACACCTTGTTTCCCGAAAGGCATTGGTATTCCAGCAAAATCCACAGAGCTCTTTTAAAAAATGTTTTGCTGTGTAGTTTCATGTTACTGCAGTTTCCCTGGAAGTGTGTTTTCCCTTGTTTCAGTAGAAAAATAAAGGCAGAGAGTAATAAAATATTTGTAAATTATGCTTTTTATCTGATGTCAAATGCCAGTGTTACCTCCTTGGAGGAGGCCAAAATGGTTGCTTGCTTTGTGTTCCTGGTAAATAAGAGATAGATGATGACTTTCTCCTTGGTTTTAAGTGTAAAGGGAGCTAATTACTGTTCACTAGTTACTGGGAGAAAGTGAAAGTGTTTTTTCCTAAATATTGTATGAGTATTTCCCACTTGCAGCATGTTGATTCTGAGCTAGGGACAAGCCAGGCATCTGTGTCAGCTTTTTGGCAATACATAGGTGGGTTTAGTCTGTAAAATTTCTGAACAGAAGAAAAATATTGTTTCTTTAATTTCTGTATTTCTTATAGAACGCGAATTATTTTTTAAACAGCGTTCTTAACTTGGGCTACTTCTTATTACCAGTGCATAAAGTATCCAGTGAGATACCAAGCCCCCTGCGAGCCTGTAGGTAACATACCTGAAATAAAAGGGGTTAAATCTGAAATTAAACAAATCCTGAACGTTCACTTGCTTTTCCCTTTTGTGACTCCACCTTTGTCCAAGGGACCAAGCACAATCCTCGGAACCAAAATACTTGGCAGGAACAGTGTGCTGAGTAATGCTTGCTTAGCTGCCTTCCTGGGAACAAAACTAGAGCATCTTCTGGTCCTCTCTAAAATACTTGACCTAAACACAAATGCTCTCTGCTTCAAAAATGTCTTTTGCAATTTGTAGCAGGTCTGTTATGAAACAGCCCAGTCATACTTCTTACAGCAGTGCAGAATATGCAGTGATATATTTAAAAAGATACAAATTCTGCTCTTTTTCATAGAAAAATGTTAACCATTTAAAGAAAAACCCCAAAGCCCCCCATTTGAGAGATGGTGGGACTACCCAGTGAGGGAGTAGCAAAGACTCTGCTCTCCTGCTGCTGCTTTTGTGCTCCTCTGAGCTTTGTTTTCAGCATCTTGTTTTCAGCAGTTGTCCAATGAAAAAAAAGAACTCAAAATGAGAGACCCCAGCTGTGGCAAAAAAAATTATTTTTATATATGATTTATTTAAGGCAAAAACTCAATCTGTGTGGCTACATTTAGAATAGAAGGGAATGCATGTTTATTGGTAACTTATGTAATTTGGGTAAATTATATAACCATTATGAAATGGAACAAAAAAGCTCTGTATTCTTCCAGTGTCTAGTTTTCTTGCTCTGTATTACTCAAGTGTTTGGGCAAAGAAGCCCAGGCCGTATTCCTAAAACTTGGAAATAAACAGCAATTTAACAGCTGTAGAAAAAAAAATGGTGTCTCTTAGGAACTAATGTGAAGTCGTGATAGAAAGTATTTTCTGGAAGGGTATGGTGAAATAGGAATATAAATTCCTTTAATAGGCCTTTGAAGGCTACAATAACTTTTAAGTACTTAAAATCATAAATTTTCTTTAGAACTCTGAGCTGTAAAAAAACTTGTTAGTATTAAGCAAAACGTTGGCTCTAGTATGCATACATTACATAGATCCATGCACACACAGAAAATACATTTATTTTACCTTTCTAGCACATAAACTGTTTCCTCTGTGCTTCATTTGATTGTCATCTCTTCATTTATTGCCACTATTATAATAGCAGTAATGTGTAGGATTAAAATGAAAGCACTAAAGCTCATTAAGTTCCTGGAATTTTTTTTATCCCTTCTCTCAAAATTACATGAAAACAAGAGCAAGAAAAAGAAAAGGTCTCTTTGGAGAAGACGACACAGTTTCAAAAATGTGGATTAAGACTATACCCCCCACTCCCTTTTCTAAACTTAGAATAGTTTTCTTCAGGTCTTGATTGTTTGATATCTCGCACTTCCCTTTTATATCTCAAGCTATAGCTGAAAACAATGTTTTTGCATATCAAAGGCTCCAGTGATCTGTCTACAGAGAAGAAGGGAATCCTGCTGCCATGCTCCAACTTTCTCCTTCTTGAGCTGTCTCTAAATATTCCCTGACACCAAGTCATTATGGCTGATCCGGCAGGATGAAAAGAAAAGTGACCCCCACTGGTACAGACACTGTGTCCAGGTTTCTGCAGCATCAGATTGGGAGGCTTCATGGACACATGGTTTTGAAAGAAGCCATTATTTCTGAGCAGACCAGATTTTAGGAACTCTGTGCTAATAATTTTTAAATGCAAAAATCAGTCCTTGTTTTTTGGTAACAAAAGTAACATTGGAAAAACTGAACAGCAGCCTTTTTGCTCTGTATTCCAAGTTTGATTTCCTGAACTGTTCTGAACCACATGGTTAAATTAGTTTTCCTGGAACTGTGTAAGCTAGTGAATGAGTAGAGATAGCAGGAATGTGTGGCTAAGGGGACATCACATTTTAAAATGTTCAATGTAAGTTGAGCTATTTAAAAAAAAAAGTACATAGGAAGAACATTGTATTTGCTCTAAAGTATGGAGTCCAGCTGCACTCACTGTACTGCAGGCAGGCAATGGCTTAACAAAATAAATAGTTTTGGTATATTTGAAAAGTTGGGGTTTTTTTTCTAAAAGCAGTGTCAAAGATTCTCTTCAAAGCTGTGATAAAATGTGAATAAAATCAAGACCTGCCTCACTTGAGGTCACACAACGCTTATTTGAATTTCTAATCTACCTCTGTGTTCTCCAGCAGTAACTCTGGTAGCTCAGTGGCTTCTTTCTCACCATCAAAGTAACAGAGGAAAGGGAAACTACTAGGTATTTTTAGGTTGTAAAAGACAAAACTATTATTCAAAGCCACCACTAGAATATACATACTTGATAAGCCAATGTGCTTAACCATTGTACTTCTACTCCAGAATTAGCTCTGTATTTGTTTAGAATCTGAAACATACCAAAACCACAAAATGTGCTTATTTTTAAAAATACTTGTGAAGTCCATCTACTGCTTATAATGTCAATTGTGCTTACAGAGGTCATGCTGCAGCTTAAATAGCTTCACCATCTTTTTTTTTTTTCTTAAAAGTTCCACAGTGCTAATCTAGACTCAAAACAATGTCCACACTTTGTTTTCTTTAAGTGTATTACTCAGGGTTAGTTGATAGTGACAGCAAAATGCTTTCTAAGCACCCTGTCTAGGAGCTGCAATTTCCACGATCATCATATTTCAGGAAGGTGCCCCAGTCTTTTGTTTGGTGCTAGGCAAGCAGAAGGTCCTCTAGCTGTCTTTCCAAGGGGTAAAAAATGCAAAGGAGTTTGTTAAAGTGAGAGTGAGCCCTTCAGTCAGACTGTATCACTGCGTGTCAGTGAAATTTTTTGTTGCTGTTGTTTTTTTGTTGGAGGTTTCATTTTACTTGCAGAAAACTTGCTCCCACTTCTTGTGCAGTAGGAATAATACTGCTTGTGTCTTATTAAGTCTAACTCAAGTGTCCTAAAAAATGCAAATTTTTATGTGATCTTCCCTCAAATGCAAGTAAATCTGACTTAGAAATGAATTCTGAGTAAAAGCTTGACTCCACACCTAAGATCAGCCAAACCTGTATTTGCTGTAGAGGATGGAAATGAACTATGAGTGGCTCTCTTCTGAAGTTTACTTCTAAAATCCTTCCTAGTTTTGAAGATGCTGGGTTGAAAAGACCCAGACTATTACTCTATTCCTTCTCACTCTCTTGTTTTGACTACTCTGCTGCAAGAAAGGTTGCATGTTAAGAAAACACTTTGAGGGGGAGTCTTTTGCAATGGGTTTTTGGTTTGTGTTTTAGTGCTCTTTGAGTTTAGCCAATTATGGCTTCTAGGTTTTCGTTTTGAGAGCTGCTGCTGAGGTAACTTGTCTGGGCATTAAATAAAAGACTAGAGAACAAATGCAGCCATTGTTTCAAGGGGAAAAAAAAAATCTACTTTTCCCCTCTTGACAAGTTTAGGTAGAATTATACCTGATAGGGAGTTTCTGGCACAAAACTCCCAACATGTAAAAACATTACCTGAACACTAGATAAGTTTCAGTAGTTTTGTTTCTTTCCTTTTTAAAGCTTTGTTTGCTCATCTCCTGATTATTAAGTTTGCTCCTCAAAAAATGAGAAAAACTGTGAAGCTGTAAGAACGTTTGGCTTTTTACAGCTCATGAAAGGCAAAAGAGAGAGAGTTAGATGCCATAAGAACACTTTTCAAGATTCCTGCCCTGAGTGGTATTTGGCTGCTTATTAAAAAGAAATGTAAGCAATCACATATTAATTCTTCCATGCATTCCTGTGCTTTGAAGTGATGAAGGCAAAAACTTAAGAGCTAACTAGCCCTTAGCATCCATGCTTCCTGCTGCAAGGAGACAAAGATGGTCATCTCCCAACTGAAGCCACTTCAAATAACTGCAACTGCAAAGTTTGCAAACTCCACAATTGCTTTGATTAGTCACCACTGCTTTACACAATATCTGAAAACTTTTAGCTACTGGTGACAGAGGGGGAAAAAAACCCAAACCAAACCAAACACCAAAAACCCCAACCCAGAAACTCGTCTTTATTTTGTTCTTGCTGTAAAATGTATCCACTTTATTTCTGCAGATCAAAGCTCGCTGTGAGTTTACTACAGAGTTTTTTGCCCACTGGGGGGTGGTACATGCTACAAAACCTGTGCTTTTAAGAGCCACAAGTCAGATGTTTTTTGCTGCTGTCCAGTCTTCCCTGCTTTAATTACAACAAAGTCTCCTGTTGAGAAAAACAGAGGCAGCCTGCAAAGGAGAGAGTTATAAAAAAATAAAATAAATCACTCTTTTAGAGAGTTTACAGAATTTCCCATGCTGATTACTTGCAGTATTTATCTGGTTGTTCTTCAGTTAAATGGTATAAGTGTACAAAAAAAAGGAAAAAAAAAAAAAAAAGAGAATTAGAATTTTAAATATATTCCAAGGGCTGTCACTGTTTCTGGTACACAGGAGGAGCACAGAAGACAGGAAAAAAATACAGCTTTTAGAAGTGATTAAATGTGTATGGAAAAACAAAAAAGCTTGATAGCAGCATGAAGCAGGATTAGAATAAACTCAGTGTATTTCAGATAACTGGCTTTTTGTAAACCCAGGTATACCTTTTGTTTATGAAATATTTGAAACCCCGTCTTAAACAGGGCTGTATTGTATGGTTTTGGAATAAATTAAAGGAAACTTGAAGGTGGGTTTTCTTCTGAGGGAGGAAAGGGCACTGAAACCTCTTGAGTATGACCTAATGCGAGGCATATATTGACAAGGAAAACACAGACTGATCTTTCAGTTTTGTAGCAAATAATTCTTTGCTTTATACACTTGAATTGACAAATGCATTTTTCAGTCTAATTCAAAGAAATGTTCATTAAGACGCCATACCCCCAGGCAATAGATGGTGAGCATAACTGATGCTTCTATCTTTTTGGGCAGTATATTTTAGACAAGGAAATTGGGGTCAGGATAATGAACTGGTTTTTTAACTCTGAACATTTTCAGCCTCTTTGTTAAAACTATGTACATGGAAATGCAAAACGTGAATGCAAAGAGAAAATGCATTCAGCTACTGTGCAGGAATAAGATTTAATGGTAAAGTAATTCTGCATTTTGGTGTGAATCTGGTGTAGAAAATACCCCACCGTATTCTGTTAACTGATCAGAACTGATCCCTTGCAGAAGGGAAGCGACTTGCCTTCAGCCCGAATTACCAACCCGTCGGTAACAGCATTCCATGAATTAATTACACACACTCGTCCTCGCGTTTGCAACACTCCTTGCAACTTTGTCTGGATGTGCCAGGGTTGAGCTCAAACCCCTTTGCGGTCAGAGAGATTAAAATTGAGGCGACCTCAAAGAGCAGGACTGAGCCAGAAAGGCAGCTGTCTGTGCAAGAGCCGAGCTTTTATTCACCAAGGGGATGAGCTTGGAAACTAAGCAGGAATCAAAAAAAAGAACCAGCCAACCAACCCCAAAAGCAGAAAGCTGTGCCTGCTTGCTGGGAGCTATGGCAGATGCTGGGAAGCAGTACCACTGCGTTGGGAAATGCAGGAATACTTGGGATTTGCCTCATCAACTAAGTTGCAGCTCCTAATTGCATTTGAGGAAAAGGGTTAAAACCAAAGAATTCTGGCACATCCAGCAGTCGTGAAACGATTTTAGAGAATCACGTAGAGATGAGGTGTGCAACGAAGTACGTGGTGAATTATTTATTTGCAAGCCATTTATAAATTAATCAGCTGTGCCTATACGAGGGCAGACAATCACGTAATACACTGAAAACAGCTGAAAAGTTGATTAGAACTAGGCGAGGACCTAGGGAATGGCAGGACGATTATGAGCCAGCTCTTCTTCCCAAAGAAAGTGGGGCGTCGGGGCGGGAATTTGGGCCTGTTGCATTCTTTCTGTGCAACCATTTTGTTGCCCATCTTCTCGCCCGCAGACTTTGTGGTGCGGGGGACAGCGCTGCGCAGGGGCGCGAACGCATCGCCTCGGCTTTTTTTTT